>PVKY010002931.1:0-23451 GCA_004027775.1 Bradypus variegatus | reverse complement strand
GAAGGCAAATAAGCACTTGAAAAGATGTTCCCCAACATTAGCCTTTAGGAACAGCAAATTAATGAGCTACCTCTACTTACCTATTAGGAGGGCTAAAATAAAAAATACTGATGATACGAAGTGCTGGCAAGGATACACAGCAAATGGAACTCTCATACATTGTTGGTTATCATGCAAAAATGATACAGTCTCTCTAGAAATCAATCTGGCAGTTTCTTATAAAGTTAAACATATGCTCACTATATGACCCAGCAACCCATGAGAAGTAAAAACTCATGTTCACAGTTGTATCCATAATTACCAAAAACTGGAAACAACCCAAATGACTCTCAATGGGTAAATGATAGACAAATTGTGGTCCATCCATACAATGGAACACTACACCGCAATAAAAAGGAACAAATGATTGATACACACAATGAATTGAATAAATCTCAAAAGCTGAGGGGAAGAAAAGTCTCAAAAGGTTCCACAATATATGGCTCTATTTACGTAACATTCTGGAAAAGACAAAACCATCGTGACCGAAAACAGATGAGTTGTTGCCTGAGGCTGGTGTGGGAGAAGGGTATGACTACAAAGCAATAACATGAGGGTGATTTTTGGAGTGACAGAACTGTTCTGTATCATGATTGCAGTGATAGTTACATGGATGTAAACACACATTAAAAACACAGAACTGTACAAAAAAAATATTTAATTAAAAAAAGAACAAGTCAATACTGAAGCACCTTGAGAAGAGAGAAGTGGGAGCCAGAAAAACTGCCTAACTATGTATCTTCCGGAAAGCAAGCACCTAAATCTCTGGCCTGACTGTTCTCATCAATTATTTCTTTCCATGTCTGTCTCTTCAACTTCTTTGTATCCCAGAAATACCACAGGTGCTTAATAAATGCTTTCAGAAGTGAATTAGGACATGGCTCTTGCCCTTCAGGAGTCCACTAATAATCAGTGGAAGTGAGCACCTTCAATGCCAAAAAGAAAATTCATTCATGTACTTCAGAACACAGTTGTAGTCACAGTGGCATTTTTTACAGTCCTTTGGTTTAATGTGAACTATCTAAATTTATGAGGAATGTATTATTATTTTCATTGTATTTGTGTGATATGACAATAGCCATCATTCTTCCAGTCATTAAAAGTATTACCAATGTAAGTATAATCAGATGTTCAAGATCAAGCTTGCAAAGAGAAAGACACGCTTCTAGAGAAAAAATTCTATAATAATGGAATGATGAAACAATTTCAATTGATTTCAAACAAACTATTTTTAAACTAGTCTGTTCTGCTTTTATTCTGGTCCTCTTAAAAATGTTTAACTTTTGGAGTAAGTTAGAAGTTATAAATAACTGAAATGATGGAACTGTAACCCATAACATTCTTTGAAATTTTGCTAGGCAAAAAGGATTCCAGAAATAGCTGAGAAAATTGCCCACTACAATTGTTAAATTGTACTTTGAAAGTTATCACCTTTCTGTATATATGTTATATTTCACAATAAGGAAATAACTGAAACTGTGGGACTGTAATCCATAACATTCTTTGAAATTTGTTAGCTACTTGTTAAATCAGCCTTGAAATTTATCACACTTTTCAGTATATATGTTATATTTCACAATTAAAAATAAATAAATAAACAGGCTGCTAGGTGAGCACAGATGGGTTAAACAGCATAAGAGAGCAGTGGGCTTAACAATGAAAAACGTTTAAATTGTATTTGCCCAGCAAGACAGGTCTCCTCATTCTTCTCAGAGGTTAGTACATACTCCAAAGAATCAAGTATACAGCACACACAAACAGCAATGGCCACAAAAAGCCCATTTTAGAGAAATCTATATTTATACAGAAAGAACTTGAAAAGCACTATGAGCACGTAGATTTCCAAAGCAACCTAACTCTACATTTGAGAGACATTTATGAAGAGTAACGGATTACCCAAATATAATTCTCCAAGGATATACTCCTCACCAAACCACTCTGTAACATTTGGTTGAAATATCTGTATACTAAGTCCAAAACAAATGACACTTTTGATAGCTAAAGATTCCTTAAAGACTTCAACAATTTTATTCTACTGAAAAACATGTCCTACAAAACATTCAAGATTTGCAAGAGCTAATACAACAAATGAGGAGAAGATCTGAATCCAGTAATTTGGTCACAGAGAAAGCAAGGATAAAGGAAAAAACAAACAAAAAAGTTGTACAATTCCAAGACCTGTATTAGTACCAAGATATAAAAGCTACCATTTGTGAAGGGAACCCACATAAACAAATCATCAGTTTATTCAAGAGTTTGTTAGGAAAGTGAATACTAAAGAGGAAAGTGGTGCTAAAAAAGAGTATGAGTGGAAAAGTAAGTGTGCAAGCAAAGTGTCATCCTGGTAACAATTTAAGGACCACCCCAAAGGAAGATAATATCCAAAAGCCGCAAGCAAACATGCAGCTCATTACCTTCTACATAATCCTCAGCGATGTAGCTGTGCTCATGGAGGATCTCCTCCATGCGGCTGAGGGTGATCGCTGCCAGGTGCCCAGGGTACTTCAGCTGGAGGAGACGCTGGAGGTAGCCGGCTGCTTGACTTCCTCCAAGATTGATGCGTTTGCAGTTTTTAGCATCTAACCTACAACCAAGCAGTACAAAATGGCACTGAAATGTTTGGCAGCATGGAAGAGAAGACATGGAGCATCTTGGAAGAAAAATGAAAATTTAACATAGATGAATGAGGAAGAAACAGACTTGCTGATAACAGTCCCCAAGGCAGGAATTCCTAAAGGCAGGAATTCCTAGTCAATGCAGAGAAACACAAATGGCCAGCTAAATTCTGGCCAGTGTCTCAGGTGGAAACAAGGTTCAATGGAAAGAACACATGCTCTGGAATCAGGCCCTTAAACAATTCATCATGTATTTCTCAAACTATATCCTAAAACCAAGATCCCAGAAATAGCTAGGAAAATGTTAAAAATGCCAGTTCCTAGGACTCTGTCCCCAGAGATTCTGACTCACTTGGTCTGGAATAGGCTTGGGAATCTGAATTTTAACAAGCTCCCCAGGTGACTCTGGAAGTCTGAGAACCCCTCCCCTAGACACTTCACTCTCAGTGATGCAAACATTCAGAAACCACATACATATCTGCTTACTGCAATTTCCTAAGAGAACCACATCCCTTTCACATTAACTGAAGGGGAAAAGAACCAGAGCAAATTAATTTTCTTAACATGAAAAAGTTTGAATAGCACAGCACCTAGGAACTTGCTTATGTTAAGATGTCACTGCTATACCACATCTCACCAGCAGACACCAGCACAGAACAGAATATGCTCCAATCTGATAACTTCTCAGCCTTCAAATAAAATAAATTCTCTCAACATAAAAATAATGTTATTTTTTAATTTTTGAATATTCTGTCTACATAAAATAGAGAACTGCTTATTTCAGGAGTATTTTGTAATGTCTAAGAATGTACTTTCTTCTTCATAAATTTTCATGGAAACGAAAGAGAAATTCTACTACAGGTCTCAATAATCCAATGGCATTTGCTGTGACTTAAATATGCAGACTGCTTTATGGTTTACAGAGTGCCATCACCTAAATGATCTCATTTCATCTTCAGGGTAGCCCTGAGAAATCAGCTGTTCCCAATTTTATTTGTTAGGAAACTTAAGTGAGGAGGTTAAGTACCTCATACTTAGCAGAGCTGCAAGCCCAGGTATTCAACTCCAAAGCCAGGGCTCTTTTCCCACCATACACACATCCACTTAATGCAACATGAGCAACCTCAAAGCAAGCACCGAGTTGGCCTAGTCTCTTATCAGACAACTTAAACCCAAATGTAATATGAGAACAGATTTTAAATATGACAGAAAGTACCCCCACCTTTATTCAATTTAGAAAATTTAATAAGTGTTATCAAATGCCAGCCACAATGGTGATTCTTCTTAAACTTTAAGAAGTTATCTTTTTAAAAGTTTGGAATAAAAAAATAGTCTTTTAATAAAAAAGTGACTACAGAACACAAAGACTGTCTAAATTAAATTTACTCAAATGATATATTCAAAACAATTTTATCGAGTGCCCACTGCTTTGCAGATATTGTGCTAATACCTACCCATAAATCAAATTCATAAAATTTTATAATTACAAATTCCAATGAAAGGGACCATCTACCCTAAGTCCCTCCAGGAGGTCACGAAGATGGAAAGTGAAGTGACTTACCCATAGTCCCACAGGGAGGCCCGGTTCTTGGTCCAGTACTTGCTCTTTCCACTTGTCCTTTCAAGTGGGCACTCAATAAACGTTTTCTGAGCAAGTTTCAAAACAGCACTCGAATGCTGTTAAGGGTAACTCACCTCCCTTCTAAGATGGGCAAAATATGTGTACACTGATATCCAGATGAAACGATGAGCCCACTGGAAATCCAGCTCTTTGGCTTATTGTGGTAGAAGCTGAAGAGGCTGTCTATTCCATAAGCAACCTTTGGAATCCCATAGCACTCAAAAAGAAGCTCCGACATCATCTGCCGTGAATACAGGGGGTTGCACACGGCTTCCGTCAAAACTATAGGATGATCAACACAGCCCTACTTTGAAAGAAAAGGGTGAACAGATAAGTGATAACCTCCTTTATGTCCTTCCTTGCTCAAACATCACCCCCATGAGTCCTACCCTGACCTTCTTACTAGAGAATGCTACCCTTTCCTTCTATCATTCCCAAAGAACTTATTTCCTAATTCTATCGTTTACGTCTGTCTTTTCATACTAGAGTATCTTTCCATACTAGCTCATGTGTTTTTGTGTTGTATCCACAGAGGTATTCCAATCGCCTATAAAAGCGGCCGACACAAAGTAGGCGCTCAATATATATTTGTTAATAAATGATTTAACAAATGAGCATATGTGCCCGATGTACACCAGGCGCACAGAACGGAGTTTACACACGTTAGGTGCTTAATATTTGATCCAATGATTAACAACCAAAGCCACTGGAGTGACTATTTTCTTGCAGGGAATGAGCAGAGGCAAGACCGCGCCCCCCCTCCTCAAGCCCAACGCACTCCCCCCACCCCTCACCTGTGAGGAGACCCCCAGGTGCTGGAAGCTGTAGTCTAGCAGCAGCTCCTGCAGCTCTAGGTTGACCGGCACGTTGCGGTCGAAGGGCGAGCGCAGCATCCAGCGCAGCGGCTCCAGGCTGCCCAGCGCGTTGCCCACCTGTGGACCGGGACCGCCCCGCGCCCCGCCACGCCCGCGAGCGCACACCGCGCGGAACTGCAGGCGCGGCTCCGGACCCGGGTCCGGCCCAGGACATGCCCAGCCGGCGCGCGCCTGAAACGACCCGTTGTCCAGCACCAGCGGCACCGGCAGCGGCCCGTGTGTTATCGGGCCGGCCTCCAGCACCGGATCCGGCGCGGCGCGGGCGTCTCGGAACGGGAACACATTGGCAACCGCTCCAACGGCAGCGGCCACCGCCATCTTGACGCATGAGAGCTCAGTCCCGCCCCTCGCCGCAGCGTCTTCCGAGAGGACGCAAAGCCCCGCCCCCGCGCGTCACGCCCCTCTGTTCAGGCCCTCGGTGCTTGGGAGCGTCTTCCCCTCCCTAAACCCAGCTTCTCCATTGACTTGCCCCTCATAACCCAGGACGCTGCCAGGCCACGCCCATCCTGGCTCTTAACTTCGCCTCCAATGGCTGATAAGCGACCGCGTCCTACCGCTCTAGCCAGGCCTCTGGGCCTGGAAACCCCGCCCCCAATGCGTAGCGCCTCAGGCCCCGCCCCCTCCTTGCCAAGAGACCGGGGGCACGCCTTTTCGCGTAACCACGCCGATTTTGCCCGGTAACTCACCTGCAGCCGCCCACGACCCTGCCTCCACATGGTCACAAAGCTCTTACCTGGCTTAAGGTATAACCACGTCCCTTCTGACTCCTCTGTCAAGGAAATTAAAACTAAAAAAACTAAAAACTCTGGGACTTTGTTCAATTTCTAGACTTCGGAGCCCGCTACTCAGTGTGTATCACTTTGTGAAGATTTAGCAAGCTGTCCACTTATGATTTGTGCACTTTTCTGTATGTATGTTTTATAACGCAATCTTAAGTTTAAAAAAATTTGATTCCTACAGACTGTGCCCTCTCCCTGGGACCTCATACTGAAGTAGGGACTGTCAGTTGTTCCTAAGTATGTATATTCTCCCTTTCTCCCTTTTAGGTATAACTTCCCGACAAGTTCATCTAGCTAGGTGTGATCCTGCGACTAAATTGTAGACGATGAAGGTTGGAGAAGAGGTGATGCCCTAAAACGCCTGGGCACTCTGTCTCCTACCCTATTTCTGCCTTTACCCTTGGCTAAGGGAATAACAAAAATTAGAGAAGCCGCCTTGAATCTGCCCCCCCCCAGCTCGGAAACAACTTAATTTTGGAAAATGAGAGCAAGATAATTGCAAAAGGCTCTAAATATATTTCCTTAGCAAGAGTCAAGACTCCTGAGACATTTAAGAACATCTGTTAACACTTCTTGGCCAGATTGGGAGCCAGCTCACTGGCAAATATCAGATTAAGTGTTGCTTTCCAACACAGGCTCATTGTTTCATACATCTGACTGTATCCACCATTAAACTGAGAAAGAGGGAAACAAACACAATAGGGAGGCCAGTAAATATAAGTGAATGTAAGTTTAAGAACTACATCTATGTAATATGTTTTTGCTTCTATTTTCATACTGACAGAGAAGAAATAAAGAATTACCTGTAAAGGGAGGGAATAAGGTAGATGGGGCAGGGGTGGGAGAATGTTCACTGAATACTTTTTGATATACTTTTTGACGTGCTTGTGTGGTTTAGATTACCCTCTTACACTCCTGCTATTTCTCATGAAAACAACACACCCTGAGTCCAAAGAAGTTGAGAGACACGTGAGGCAGACCCGAACCCAAACTGAAGCCTGGGGCCAACTCCAAGTGACCTGTAACCTGAAGTTGAGCTGCCCCAGCTGCCCCATGGACCTGTGAACAGCAAAAATGTTTGTTCTTATAAACCTCTAAAATTGTGGGGTTGTTATGCAGCATTACTGCAGGAAAAAGCTGACCAATACATTGATGGAAATCTTCTATAATCTGCAGTGTCCAATATGGTAGCCACTAGCCTCATGTGTTCACTGAACACTCAAAATATGAGTAGTGCAACTGAGGAATTGAATTTTTAATCTCATTTAATTTCAATTAATTTACATTTAAATTGAAATAGCCATATGTGAGAGAAAGGGAGGGAGAGAAAGAAATGAGAGGGTTAAAAAAGATGAGAAAATTAGAGAAGCAGTCCAGAAGGTCCAACCTACAAATAATAGAAATTCTAGAAAGACAGAACAGAGGATACAGAGAGAACCATCAGTAATTCAAGGCAATTTCCTAGAAGGAAAGCAACTGAAGTTACAATAGTAGAAGGGACCACTGATTTCCCAGCAAAATAGATAAAAATGGATCCACATCAAGGCACATCCTGCAATTTCAAAACCTAGAAGCAAACAGAACATCCAGTACTTTCCAGAGAAAAAGAAAATAATTCACATGAAAAAGATCAAAGGTTAATTTCAAATCTCCTCAGCAACTCTGAAAACTAAGAAAAAACAAGAAGTACTTTCAATTCTAAAGGAAAATTATTTCCAACCTAAAATTCAGCCAAACCCTCAATCAAACACTGGGATAGAATAAAGATGTTTAAAGACATTCAGTGTCTCAAAAATTTACCTTCTGTACCCTCCCTTTTGTCACAGAAACTACTGTAAGAATCTACTTCAAAACAAGAGAATAGGGAGGTTTTGCTTGGTGGATACAGAGTGGTTGTAATTAAAAATTAAATTTAAAAGGAGGAGTATACCAAGAAAGAGGAAGCGCATATGAGATAGGAGATGGGATTCAACACACAAGTGAATTAAGAGAACCCTTAGGGTGATAATGAAACAAACATAAAGACTCCTGAGAAAATAAAAGTTGTACGAGAAAGGAAAAGTAATCATTATTTACTACATGTCCCAGCTCTGATGAATGCACATATCATATAACGTAAACCCTGAGTTCCTAGTAACCTAAAATTATTATTTAACTGTACTGGTAGAATGAGTGAGTTGGCAAGTGGGTTTATGTGTAACTGGAGGAAGGGGAGGAAAGGGAACTAAAATCTCATCTTATTAGTGGGAAGACAATAAAATTAAGTCCAAAACTGAATTTTTAAAAACCCAAAGAAATAGCATATAAGAATGTTATTTGGAGACTTGGAAGTAAATATTAAAAGGATCAAGTGTAGTATTCTCAAATTGATTGTGGTGATAAATGCACAACTCTGTAGTTATACCAAGAGCCATTGATTGTATACTTTGGGTGGATTTTACGGTGTATGAATAAAACTGTTTAAAAAAAATCAAAAGGATCAAGTGTAAGAGATGAAAGTGGTTGCCTCTAGGGAAGGGGAAATAGGAGGAAGGGACTAAGGATTGTTATTTGTCTTATCCAACCTTGTAGAATTCATTTATTCTTTAAATTATGTCTGTGTAACTTTATAAAAAATTAAACTTAAAAAAAATTAAGGTACAGGCAAAGACAAATCAAGCAAAAGCAAATAAAAGGAAAGAATGCAAGGTTAATTTTACTATCAGACAAGGTTTATTAAACTTTCCCACTATGCTTGTAAATTGGTCCATTTCTCCTTAGTTTATATATTTGGAGTCTATGTTATTAAAAACACCAAGTATACAATTCTTTCCCCAGTACAGTTTTTTCTCTTTTTTTAATCCTGATACTGCTTTTTTGCCTTAAGGGCTCTTTGGTCTGATACTACTATAACCTCAGTAGTTTTATTTTGATTAGTATTTCCTGGACTATCTTTTTTCCACCTGTTTACTTTAACATTTCTCTATTTGTTTTTATTGAATCCCTTGGAAACATCATATTAGCTGGATTTTCTTTATCCGTCTGAGAATTATTATCTTCTAACTGAATAGTTTAGTCCATTTATAAGTACTACTGAATCAGTTATTTCACTACCCAATATTATTTTTATTGACCAGGGGAGTCTGGGTCCCTCATTCTCTTCCTTTCCCTTCCCTTCCCTTTCCTGCCCTTTCCTGTCTTCCAAATCCATAGATCAAGTTTTCTTTATTCCCTCTTTTCCCTCTACTGGGTTGGAAGTTATACATTCTCTGTCTGTTTTGTTGTGGCGGTTGTTGGTGGTGGTTGTGGTAGTTCTTCTCATGAGAGGCTATTTGTGGTAAACTCTGAATATTTGGCTAAAAGTGACTTTATTTAATCCTTACTTCTGACAGACATTTTGGCTGGGTATAGAATTCTAGATTGTAGTTGTTTTCCCTTGCTACTATAAAGAACTTATTCCACTGTATTTTGACATTTTGCTATTGAATTATCATTTGTCAGTCTAATTGACTTTCCTTTTAATCTGTCGCTTTTAGATGATTGCCTTTGTCTTTCTCTTTATTATTGGTGTAATGAAATTTTTATTACAATGTATCTAAGTATGAATTTTTTACTTTAGACTGCTTGCACTATTGTGTTCTTTAGAGTAATGACTTTTTATCTTTCCTATCACCATTCTTCTCTTCTCTTCTGGCACCCCTCTTGTGTTCATGTGCAGCTGCAGTGAAGATTCCCCATGCCCTCCCCACCAGGGACAAATATACCACTGGGGTGTGAGCTGGATGCCATAAAGCATGGCCACCAGAGTCAGACTGTCTCCAGTGTCTGTTTATGTATACTCAGGGCTATAAGGGAAGGATGTACCAAGAATCTCCTTATCTACTGGGGTTTGTGTTTTATCCTGCCAGGCTAACAACCTGGTCCTGAGCACAGTATGTATTTGTGGATTGCAGGGAAAAATGGTAGGTTGCACTAAGACTTCCCCCCTTCCACATGCTTCTTCTCCTTGCATCTGTCCTCTGACCCTTAGATTTATCTGGTCTTAGGAAAACAGAGTTCGGTCAAGATCAGTGTTTTTGTTGAGGAGCCCCCTTGAATAAACCTGCCATCCAACAGCAGCTAAAATTGGAAGTCCCTAGAGCTTGAAGCTTGAACCAAATGGCACTATTCTCATTTAAGTCTCCAAGACCTTCCCAAAGTCTTTGTAGCAGATCCTGTTGGAGACCTACCCATATTCCCCTGGGCACTCACAGCTCCCGTGCATACCAGCCCACTGGCTTCTTACTGTAAGCACCTGTGACTCTCCATCTACAGGCTTTCCCTGACTATGGGAACTTGCTGAGTCCTGGCACAGGGTGGGCTGGAGGTGCTGCAGAGTCACCATTTCCATGAGCAACCTTATACCAATAACTAGTGGAAGTTGGGGCATAAATACTACAGCTTCCTTGACTCTCATGTCCTGTGTGATAACTCTTAGATTTCCCAGAGGTCTCAGATGGATTAAATTCCAATTGCCCACAGCAGTAACCTGCCACGAAAGTCCTCTTAACTGGCTTCCTTCCCTTCTCTGTCTCACTTCCTCCCTGTGCTATGATGCTTCCTAGTATCATATCCCAAATGAAGTACTCACAATCAAATTCTTGTGTCAGGGTCTGTTACTTGGGAAACACAAAGTAAGGTTGCCTCCTTTGAGTCCTTATCTTTCTTGACACCCCTCTTTAGCTTCCTTTGGTCTGCCTTGCTTACTTGTATTCTCTTTAGATTTCCCTCTGGAGTGGCAGCTCCATCATTACTGTGCTCCAGTCCTGATCTCACTCTCCTTTGAGAAGCTTCCAGGGATTCTTCTTCCACTCCAGGCTCTGAGATTCAGCAACAAGGGATACCCACATCTCCATGCCTGGGCTCAAACCAAGATGCCATTTGTCCAGAGAAGGGAAACAGATACTTATCACTTCCTACTTCCTGAAACTGTCCTTCCTCAATTTCAGGACTTTATTCTCTTTTTATCTCCTGTCTCTCTGACCATGCTTTATCAGTCTTTACTCCTCCTACACTTTTTCCTCCTCTTCCTCCTCCTCCTTTGTCAGACCCTTAAATATTGCTGTTCCTCAAGGTCCTTGGCCCAGGGCTCTTCTTATTTCCAGCCACTTTTCTGGTTGACCTCATGCTTTCCTGTGACTTCAATACTATTTATGTGTTGATCTTTGTGAAAAATATATAATCTATCTGTCCATTTATTTATAGGACAAAATGTATTAACCTTCTTTTTATCAGGTACTGTGTTAGATACTGGAAATACAATAAGAAGACAGGATTGTCCCTGCCCTGTGGAGTTTACTGGACTTAAAGATAGTTCCCATGGAACCATTTATCTTTCCTTCCTTTTCTTCCTTTCTTCCATTCATCCATCTACTGATACATCCTTTCATCCACTCATCCAAGACCCATGCATCCATCTGCCCATCTATTCCTTCATCCACTGATCCATCCATTCATTGATTTATCCCTATAGCTACTGACTTATTCATCAAAGCATCTACCCACTGACCCATACATCTATTTACCATCCATCCATCCACCTATTGACCCATCCTTCCCAATATTAGTGGTTCCAAATCAATGGCACATCATGAACTTAAAAATAGAAGTTTCTGAATATGTGTCTAGGGTTGGGTAGGGAACAGGAATTTGTAGAAAGCTCCCCAGATGATTCTGATACAACCAGCCTAGGAACTGTCTATGAATAGACATTTGGGAACCACTGTACTAGATTAGAAGCACTGAGAATGCACAGCTATCTTATCATAGTTTTTGCTAAGAACAGACTGTGCAACAAAGACTCAGGTGTAGGTAAGTGATTTTGGTAGGTGATCCATGGTAGTACAAGCAAGGACGTGGGGAAAGGGTGACAGGGAAGGGAAAATTAAAAGCCAAATAAGGAGGGCTTTGATGAGCTTATTACCATTGAGGACCCCTGAGGTTCAAACCTGTTGGGGCCCCTCTGAAACACCTTGTGGAATAGACCTCAAATAATCCCATCAGAGGACAGGAGACAGGCATTTATTGTCAATTGGTTGAATGTTGAGTGGCCATCAACTCCCCCAACAATTCTGAGTTGTGCTCCCAAGGTGTCCTAGAAAGCTCTCAGGCAGAGAAAAGACACAGATGGAGGTACATACAGTGGTTCATTGTCAGGTTTCTGAGAAGTAGCCACAGTTCCAGGTCAACTCAGGTGAATCTAGGTGATACAGCAGGGGGCATTGACACCAGCTGCTAATGAATCCCTGGGACCTAGAAGAACTCTTAGCTCAGTGTGTGATTTTATAGTGGGTACTCAATATTTTATAAATGCTGTGGGCTTGCCAGACCTTGTGCCAGGTACAGGATTATATTAATTTCTTTAATTGTGCTCTCCCTTCTGGCTCTCTTCCTTCCCCAGTTTAGACTCTATTCCCCATCTTCTGTAGCACCTCCTAAGCAGGATCTTCAGTCTCCTCACCCCTTTTCTATCCATCCCCAGAGGGTTGCTGGGAGCTGCTGGAAATGTGAGGCTCCCCGACCCCAACCGTAGATGGCTGGACCCTCAGCACTGCTGGATCATCCTGCGGGGTGTCCCTGGCTAGGGCCCCTCCCTCACCTGACCCCTCTCTTGGATACAGCACCCACAGAAGCCTTGTGGTATCTACTATAGCCAGACTCCTGAAGAGACTCAATTCAAACCTCTAGAGGGGAGGTTTCCTAAGTCCCACCTCACACCCAGTTCTGGGACTAGGGTGAGGCAAGTGAGGCACTTGCTTTGGAAGCAAAATTTAAAAGGGTACCAAAAAATTCAATAATCAAATAATATTTGATGCAGTATTTTAAAAAAATCAAAATTAATGCAAAAGCCCATGGTAAACAAAATAACAAAATTTGAAATAAAGACAGGGTCAATATTATTGATTTTTCCTTTTGCTTCAGGCTCCTTTTCCCTTTCTGCTATATCCAGGCAGAGCTACCTGAATGGCACTGTTACTTAAATATTTGGGGGTGGAGTGTACTGATGTCTGCAACTTTGAAATGCATTAAAAAAAATAAGGCAGATTGTTGGATGGATAGATGGATAGGATACTAGGATAGAAAAATCTTGTAAACTATTCATTGTTCAATCTAGGTCGTGGGTGTATGGGTGTTCACTGCAAAATTCTTTCAACTTTTCTGTATGTTTGAAATTTTTCATAATGTTGGGGGGGGAGCTGTGAGAAGGACAACTAAGGCTGGCTCCCTGGGAGCAAATCAGCTCCACCCCTGAGCCCCTGAATGCACATGGACTGGGGGGTCTCCACATCCTCACACACAGTGAGGGCTGAGCCCTCCAGTTGACCCCTTTTTGACAGAAGCCTCCTCCACCCCTTGTCCTTGAGGTCTCCCCAGGACAGAAGGGTTTAGATCTTCTCCACTTCCTGACTAGTCCCACAGAACCTGTTTGGCTCTCTCCCTGGGGTAGGAGGTGTTATTTAATAAAGCATGTTCAAGAATATAGAATCCTTGTATGTTTGGAAAAGAAAATATAGAAGCCTTGGGTTCTTATAAAAAAAAAACCATTTCTTAGAAGTTGCCTCTAATGGGCTTCTTTTACTAGAATGAAAAGGGTACTAATTAGTAAAATAATATTTCAAAACCAAATGGGAAAGCAGTCAGATTACCTTTAAAATAAAAAAGTTTTAAAAATGTTTTTAAAATACTTACTTTTGAAATACAGAGAAGCTAAAATAAAACACTAGAGATAGCAATAATTATAAACTGGGCTGGCGGTGGTGGTGCCAGGGAAGGCAGGAAGCCTTTAGGAATCTGGAGTGTACTCGCAAGAGTTTGCCCAATAGATTATAAAGGTGGAACCTTCTTTGAGGGCCCGCAGCGCGCGCTCTTACCGCTGGGGGGCGAGGCCGCGACGTCTCAGTTACAGGCCGAAGTAGGGGCGACGCCTGGGTTCCTCTGGCGGACGAGGGGCTTGGTGATTCAGGACCGGGTTCCCACTGCCCCGGGCCAGGCACGCGGGCAAAACGGCTCCTGCACAGCCCCAGCCTGAACGCGTCCTAAAACCTGAAGGAACTGGTGGGGATCCTGGGGGGCTGGCGCGGGTTCCCCCCTCCTCCTCAGTTCGACTCCCCAACGGAGCTTCGTCAGCTTTCTTGGACTAGGGCAAAGAGCACACTGCAGACCCGAGGAGAGCGTAAGAATTCTTCGTTTCAACTCTTACCCATGCTCTGAGCCGCGCACTTTGCAAAGAGGTTATGGAGAGTTGACAGAGGTGGGCCCCATCTATTAGTATTTCTCCCAACACCCTGGAGACGAATCTTAGGATAGGTGTCCCACCGACGAGGGTGCCGGGTTCCCCTTGTGGCCTCGGGGGTGGTGGGGCGGGCTCTCCCGCCCGGCCACCCTCAGGACCCGCACCCGGGGACGCCGGCTTCTGCAAGTTGAGCACCAAGTCCGGAGCCAGGGCTCAGTGGAGGGGATCCCGGCGAGCCCGCGGAGGTGGCAGCCGCGGTCCGGCGCCTGCCCAGTGCCGTTTGTCCTTTTAAAGACCGGAAGGACCGCGGTGGTGCAGCGTGACGCGCCCACCTTCCCTTCCACTGCAGGAGTCCGGGCTTTTGCTGAGGATTGCAGACTGAGTTCCGACCCAGCGCGCACCCCAGTCGGTGGACACCCTGAGAAGCCGTGGGAGATGAGGCAAGGGGTGAACAATCAGCCTCCAGGCTTGGGAGGTATCAATAGCGTCCGGGGACGAAAAACAGAAGAACTTCTGGCCAGCCCCAGATCCTGAGCGCGCGGCAAGAGTGACAAAAGGATTAGGCAGACGACAGCGGAGATCTCAAACGGCCAGTTTAAGGCGTCAGAGCCGCGCGGGCCGAGAGCGCCCCATCTTCTGCTCCTCTCCCGCCCACCCCCATTCTGTGGCTGCAGAATAGGGTGGTGCGAGGCCACCTCTGGCGCAGGCGCGTCACGTAGCGCGCCCACATGGATGCTCTGCTCACAATCACACACTTACCAAGGCGTTCACTCGGTACATAGCCCCCGACCCCCACCCATCCCTACGTTTGCTCACAGAGACCCTCTCTCACGCTTTCGCGCCCCGCCCCCTCTCCCTACAGGCGTCCACTCGCGTCCTAGTAGCCGGGGAGAAAAGCATGCTTTACCTAGACATTCTCCCGATTCTTTCCCGTGTCGTTTGCACCTGGAGAAATCGTTGCAAACGAAGCCTCAGCCTCAGCAGGTGGAGAACGAAACCGCTCGCGTGGTTTCTTTTCGCACTGAGAGAAGATCCCGGGAAACTCCTACCTGTGCTGAGCTTCCAGCTCCCATCGCGAGAGTTACCCTGACCCTTCCACACCACAGCGGGGCCTGACATTCCCGGCGGGTGCTGCCCCTGGAGTTAGATCCGCAGTAGAATCACCCTGTAATTCAGGCAAACACATTCCCAAATGGTCTGCACAAGAAAAGGGGAGATTGGGGCCCAAAAGGCCCCGGGCCTAAAAAGCCAAACTCTTGGCTGTGGATGTTCAAACCCCAATTGGACCCAAGGGGCTGTTCTGCAGGGTGAGGAAAGGGGATAGGACCAGGCTAGCGGCTGGCCCTGGGGACCCTGGGAAATACATAACTTGCTACCGATTTCCTTCATAGCTCTTTTCACAGTATGCATTTCTTTTGTGGCTTTCTCTATGTCCTTGTTTATTGCCTCTCTCTCCCCACTTGGCTTACTGTAAGCTCCAGGAGGGCGGGTTTGAGTTTGTTTCACCCGGCAACAGGCACAGTCTATAAGTATTTGTTGAACAAACGTATAGGCACAGTCTACACTTATTTGTTGATTATATATATATATTCATATATATATATTCATATATATGATATCTATAATATATATTATATATAATATAATATATATATCATATATATATATATATGAATTTGTACATAAAAGCATTGTGTATTAGAATTGGAGATTGGGCGCGTCCACCAAATTCTCAGGTGGACCAGAAATGTTCAGAACAAACCTTGACGAGCAGCTGGGGGGTGGGGGGGGCGGACAGGCAGCTGCCACACCAAAGCCACTGCACTCTTCTTCCTGAGTCTCCTAGATAACTTGAGTGCCTCCCTTTTGGTGCCTGGATGAGAACCAACCTCCGAGATTCCTGGAGTTCTACCCGGACCCTTTAGATACAGACACTCCTCTATGCCCTCGGCTCCGCGGGGCCAGAACCCATCCAAACAACTCCACTCCGGCTGTTGCGAAGGCACAGAATTTACACGATGCCAGGCGCGGGCCTTTGCTTTGTTTCTTCTTTATTTGCGGATGTAATTATGCGCCGCAATCTAAATTAGAGATAGATTTTTTTTCTGATATACATTTCATCTTATTCACCACGAGCACACCACACGCACAGTTGAACAGTTCCACAACCTGATAAATTGCACAAGATGAGTTTGGATTCCTGAAAACCCGCAGGCAAGCCAGCCCCGCGCGGCTTCTTGCCTTCCCGCTTGCCGAAGACAAATCGCCCACCCGAAACAGATTTCCTGGCCAGCCTTTCCTGCTGCAGGGTTGAAGTGTCTCCGGAATGGGAAGAGCTCTTGCTGAAAATGACATCTGAGTCCTGGATGGCTGCGAAATGTCCCCCCAAGGTCGATTCCCGCACCTGCGAGCTGCGCCTCTGCCTCCCTCCCCCAAACCAGGGCGATATGGAAAAGAAAGGCAAACAAACGCAGACGCGATGGGTCATGGATCCCTATCCCCCCCCACCCCCCATCCCCGAAAAATCAGAAACTAGGAACCAGAGATGTTTAAAGCTTGGCTTCCCAAGCGCGGCGGCAGGGCGCAGCGGGCTGGTGAGGGTGGGATGGGGTGGAGGGGAGAGGGGGGTAGAGCGCGGGAGCACCGCCAGGGCGCGCCTTGGAGCGCTAGTCCTCCGCGTTGGTTCGGTAAGCCTCGATGAGACCCTCCAGCGAATGTACGAAGCCCGACACGCTGCAAATGCCGCCGATGACGAAGATGGCGACGTCGAAAAAGACTTGGTGCCACAGTAGCTTGCGCCAGAGCAGGCGCAGGTGGAAGAGGCTGGGCAGCAGGAAGCAGAGGCCGGCGCCCGTGAGGCTGCCGGTGAGGCCCATGAGCAGCGCGAAGTGCGGCACGTAGATGGCCATGAGAAGCGTGAAGACGACCAGCGCGCAGCGCAGCGTCAGTCCCCATGACTTGAGGCGCCCGTCGCCGCCGTAGCAGGCGGGGAAGAAGGCTCGGCTGCCCTCCTGGAACAAAGACTTCTCCAGCACCTCGACAGCAGCAAAGAAGGGCAGAGGGTAGGACAACAGCGCCTTGGCCACTAGGAAGATGTTGACCACGGCGCGGATAGAGCCGGGCAGGTTATCGGTGATGACTTCCTTGGTCTCATCGGCCCAGGTGAGGTAGGCGACGAGTGCGAAGAGTCCCTTGAGCACGCAGGCGGCGATGTGCGTCCAGTTCATCATGCAGTGGAACTCGCTGGGCTGCTGCATGTTGCCCTCCAGCGAAGGCAGGAAGATCTGCGATGTGTAGCTGAACACGATGATGCCAATGGAGATGGGAAATTTCTTGACATCGATATAGAACTTGACCTTCTCCCAGGCCCAGTCGCGGGCCCGAGATAGGCAGTAGGCGATGACCAGGATATTAATGACGAAGTGAGCCAGAGTGCACAGCAGGCTGAACTTGGACACGGCCTTGAGGTTCTTGAGGAAGGCGCAGGGCAGCAGAACGGCAGTGGCAATGATGGACCAGGACTTCTGCGACACGGGCAGCCCCGGGAAGCTGTTGTACATGAGGTTACCGCTCACCACCACGTACAGGATGCACGTCATCACCAGCTCGATGATCTGCGCCACGTTCACCACGCGGCCGCCCAACGTGGGGAAGCGCGGCGCGCAGCAAGCGTTGGCAATGGCCACATACGAGTCCCGCACGCGCACCACTTCGCCGTCCTCGTTCTCCTCGTACAGGCACGCGATGAGGATCTTGCCGGTGTAGCAGCAAACCACTGCGGCGAAGATGATGAGAAACAACCCCAAGTAGCCGCCGTGCAGGATGGCGTAGGGCAGGCCCAGTACGAACATACCCTGTGAAGCGGGGAGGAAACCAGACCCAGGCGCTCAGCCAACCCGACTTCGGAAGAGGGGGTCTGGGGGCGTGGCTTAAGGCTACGGCCGCAAGGGGAGCTAAGAGAGCTGGTTCCCAGCCACTGGGAAGAAATGTTAAGGGTAGGGCTGGAATAGGAGTGTAGATGGTTCTAATGGGGTGCCTGGGAGTTGAGTCAAAGATAGAGAGGCAGGTGTTTAAGGGCGGGAACAAGAAGAAGAGGTAAGCTAATGGCTGGGAGGTGGGAAGGGGATGAGCGTGGAGCGAAGCCACTTGGAGGGCAGGGGAATGCCGAGATACTTGGTGATGGTTCCGGGGGACAAGACCAGAAGTGGGGACGGGGGGCGGGAGGAGGTGGAGAGATGAGAAAGGGCTGGAGGGAGCGTGGCGGGAAGGAGACCCTAAGAAAGGTAGAGAAGTGGGCCTGAAGCCTCTGGGAGAAAGGGGGAAGGGATTTAAGGAGGGGCTGGAATGGGGTACAGGGGTGGGGGGGAGACTTACGGGAGAAAATGGGTTAAGGCCTATAGAGAAGGCAAAGTTGAAGGCTGCAGTAGGAAAGGAAGGAGATGGGCTAGAGGGGAAAAGAGGCTGAGGGTGGGACAGAGCCACAGAGAGGTGAAGAATGCAGGAGAGACTGTAGAGATCTGGCTAGGGGCGGCCTTGCGGGGGCGGGACCAAAGGGGGAGGGAGGGGGAAAGTCAAGGCTGGAGGTAGGGAATGTTAGGGCCAAACCGAATCGGGTTGGGCCGGAACCAAGTCCTAACGCAAGGGGACTAAGTAGGGGTGGCAGAGGCAAGCAATAGATGGGGTCTGCGGGAGAAAATGCAGGCGCTGAGCCTAAGGTCAAGTCCAGAGGAGTCCAGAGCCGGAAGCCCTGGGGTTGGACGGGAAGGACTGAGGAAGAAGGGAAGAAATGCTAACGAAATCCAGGGTCCTGAGGACCCAAGAACCCCCAGCCTCCGGCCCTGGCTTCCTACCTGGCCCACCGAACGCTGCCTGCCGAGGCGCTCCAGGCAGAGGCGTGAGCGGCCATGAAGGCGAGCTTGGCCCCACGGTCCCACGTAGCCTTCTCGCCTGCCCTAAAGCGGGAGGCGCCTCGGCTCGAGCCACCTAGTGCCCAGGGCCTCGCGGAGCCCCGCTGGGCGGGGTCCCTGAGCAACCCCGCCGCGGACGTCGGCTGCGGGAATCACACGTTCTGTGCGCCAACGACCAGAAAACTCCCAGGACAGCGCGGGGCCTTGCCGCAGGGTCCCGGGATGCCTAGGGCTGCGGCCTCCTCCTCTCCGCAAGCCGTGGTTTGCAGGTCCCAGCCTGCAGCACAAGTCGTTGTGAGGACTATAAACCTATCCGCGGAGTCCGGCGCCAACTGGGGTGGGGGTGGGGGTAGGAGTAGGGGGAAGGGATGGCGGGCCTGGAGACCAGAAGCCCTTCTAAGCCTCGGATGGGGGTTTCTCCCGGATATCACGCGAAGGAGCTAGCCGCCACTCTGCGGTGCAGCCGGGATTTCGGGCGAGAGGGGTGAGTCTTTGCGCAGGTATCCCGGGATTACCGCGCACTGTATGTGCTTGTGTGTGCCTGCCTCTGTGCTTGTGTTCGTGTTTATGGCCCTAACAGCTTCACATAAGTGAGCGTGGGCATGAGTCTGTGTGGGCGTGTTACGTTCAGACTGGTATGTGTGTGCTGTTAGTATGTACAGGTATGTGCGTGGGGGGTGCTGTACGCAGGTGCATGCGGGGATAGTTGTGTGGTATACATAGAGATGCATGTGCTGTGCGCCTGTGAGCGCGCTTTTGTTCGTGGGGAGGGGGGCTGTTGGCATGTGTGCCTGCCTATGTACATGTGTGTGCGTGTGTGTCCATGTGTCTCAGGAGAGGGGACTCCCGGCTCAGCGATGTTCCCGTCTCCTTTCGTCCGGAATATGCAGCTATGAGTCCATTCCGGAATCCCAGGCAATCCCATTCCTTCGAATCCTGATTTTCTTTCTCCCTCAGGTCCCCCACCCCTGATTTCACATTCTCCCCTCATTTTCCCTCTCTTTTGCAGGGTCTCTGCACCTCAGCCTGGCTATCCTGCACTGGGGTCGTGGGAGGGGATATGGATGGGGCGAGGGGCATCATCTGGGGGCGGAGACCCCGGCTTAGGGCTGGGAGGGGAGGGGAAAGGGGAGAACCCGGGTATGGCCGAGATCACCCTGTATTCAGTTGGGGGCAGAGCTGGGAATCCCGTGCTCACCTGGATGGCATTAGTCACGTTCCAGCCTGCCTCCCACGCTGTGATCTTGGGCTTGTCGTGGCCCCCGAACTCGCCACCAGCCCCCACCGCCTGGTCCTTGGAGCCCGAGGGCGGCAGGGGTGCGCCGCCGCCGCGCTGATAATGGATGTCTCCTTCGACGGGCGGCTCGGCACCTTCCTCTCCACAGGGCTCGCCCTCGGCTTTCAGGATGTCCATCTGAAGGCCCTGTCGGTGCTCAAAGTCGAGGTCGTCGCAGTGCGCGAAGCCCACCGCCTCCTCGTCCGTGGCCGCCTGAAAGCCCATCCTGGCGAACATGCCGCTCACCTTGGCCTGAGACTTGTTGGACACGGACGTGGCCACATTGGACAGCTTGCTGCGGAGCAGAGTGGCCATGGCGGCGGCGGGGCCCGAGGGGGCCGGGAGAAGGACAGCAGGAGCTGAGGACGCGGGGAACGCGCGGCCGCTATCTCCGCTCGCTCTCCCCGCGGCGCTCCGGGGTACTCTGGCTCATGACCCTCTCGGCTGGATCTTGAGGCTCGCTCAGGGCTGGACCAGGCGGGCTGCAGGGCTGGCAAAGCGGCGGCGGCGGCGGCTAGTGCACTGCGGAGCTGCCGCGGGGCTCCGGCTGGGCGGCGGAGGGCGGCAGCGGCGTCGTCAGAGCAGCTACGCGAAGCTGGCGCGGCGCCCCCACCCGTGCGCAGCCCAATGCGCTCCCGCCTCCCGGAATCAGCAGGGGTGGGGGGGTAAGGAAGAGAAAACACCCCGGCGCAGGGGACTTGGGGAGGGGGCAAGGGGAAGAGAAAGGGGGCACGAAGGGATTCAGGAGACTTAAGATGAGGGCAGGAGAAAGGCGGCGGGAGAGAGCGCGCGAAGCCGGAGAGGGCGCGGGGGCGGGGGTGGGGGGCTGGAGTGCTGCATTTCTGGGGGAGGTGCTAAACTCGGATCCTGGCCCCACCCATCTCGCAGCCGCCGGGAGGGGGGGGCCGGGGCGGGCTGATTCTTGCGGTTCCCCGCCCCCGGACCACCCCCTCCAGAGTCCCTAAGCCGCGGGGCCCGAAATCCTCTGACCAAAGACAGATCTGGGCGCCTGGAACGCCAGCAGGTCCGATGCCTGTCTTCCGCGGCGCGGGTCTCCTGGGCGTCGGTCTGTCACCCCGGCACCCATCATTGGTATTTAAAACTGGCCGCAAGCCCCCTCAATGGCAGAAGTGTCTGGCATGGACGCTTCTCACGAATGCTCATTCCCAAGGTCTGTCTCTGGGACTGTCTTCCCAAGTCCAGAGACTCCTCGATGGAAGAGATTCTGCGCGTCGCTGCCTCAACCAACGCTTTCCAACTGTGTGCAGAATAGAGGCGAAAGGTTGGCTTTTCGCTTTCTTTTCGTCGGGGATGGGGGACTGAAAGGAGGCAGGACTCGTGGAGGACACCCCTCGGCGGCCTCGTGGCAGGGCTGCGAACGTCTCCGCGGTCGGAAGGGCGCAGCGGGTGTCGGCACGGAGGAAAGAAGGGCTCGCAGCACAGCGAACCAGAGGCGCGGAGGCGCGCGGTGCCCTCCGGCCCTGCTCGGACCGCGGTTGCCGAGGCCATCAGAACCTGGACTGTTTCTCCCCAGTAGGGTGCGTATAAGTGTGCGCGCGGGGAAGAGAGAGACCGAGAGACAACGATGGATACTGTATTAGGTGTTGCTACGGGCTGGGTCTCTGACTGCAAGGGGAAATTTTGTAATGGTGTGCATTCTGTGAATGTATGGCTTTGTGCGTATTTGAGCCTGTGTGAGCGCGCAATGGATATATGTGTCCGTGCTCGTCGGTTGTGTGCTGTCTGCGTTCGTGCCTGTGTCAGTTCCTTTGTAGTAGTGGATGCGAGCGGGTCCGCTGCTCTGTGGGTCCCTGCGTGTGCCCCCAGCTGGCCTCCTGCCCAGACTCCTTCTTCCCCCAAGTAGTAAACCGCAGGGTTCGACCTGACATCCCCAGCCTGGCGGCTGTGACTGGGGGAGAGGGGAAGAGCTGAAGGAAAGGGGAAAGGAAGGGTCCCCCAGTATACCCCCTCCCGAGGCCCTTTCTCTCTGGGAACCTCGGTCTCCTCCTCCCCTGCAGTGTGTCTAGATTAGCCCACATCAGCGCACAAGTAGGGCGGCCTGAGGGCTCTGGCCAGTGAATTGGAGCTGCCAGGACAGACAGGCTCCCTCAGGCGCCCCACCATCTCCCAGAAGCTTCTCCCCAAATAGGGAATCTCCACCACAGTGGACAGAGATGCTCGTAATTCTTTCCCCAATAGCCCTGTAAGTCCCCCCAGGAGTTCAGGCAAGCCCCCAACCCCTGTCTGGCAGAAACCAAATAGAACCCAAGCCCCACCCTCAACATGAGGAACTCTCCCCTCTCCTTGGCCACTAGGACAAAAATCCTCCCCATAGAGCCCACCCCCAACCTCAGTCCCTTTAAGTCATGCTAGGATTCAGAACAAAAGCAGGACAGAGACCCTCTACTCCAAAGAGACTTTGAAATAGAACTGATCTCTCATCCTAGAGATTTGCCCTGTCCATTGAGACCACGCCTCCCTCTGCAGATGCTGGTGGGGAGCGAGCCTTGCCCTACAGTTTCCTACAAAGATCTCCATCTCCTAACCCCATCCCCTCCCCTTCTGTTCCTGGTGAAATTCTTTTAGTCCCTAAGAAACTATCTAGGCAGAGACTGGGTACTGGTTTCCCTAGTGCCCCCCAGCCCCAGACACACCCAGCTCTTGAGGCGGCTGTTGATACCTTCTCTGACAATTGAATCAATGACGTATGAATCAATTGGACATTGCCAATTCATGTGTTGATTTAATGAGAGTCTGAAATGCTTACATTCTCTTCTTTTTTCACTCATGATGTTCAATGTTATAGGTCCAAGGTGGCTAAGAAGCTCTTTCATCGAGGGTGGGAATGGGGTCATTTTTATTCATTCACGCAGCAATCCTTCTCAGCCCTTTCTACGCTTATGGCTCCATGCTGGCTGTTGAGGAAAGCACCAAAATGACTCAAGCCTGGTCCCTGCCTGCACCGTGTGCCCCAGCTCTTAGGTCCAGAGAGTACCCAGTCTGATCGCTTTTTCTATGGTGCTTAAATCATCCCTAAAACATCCCAATAGGGCTGATCCCTCCTGACTTTCATTCTCATTCTACAGTT
>PVKY010002930.1:0-23491 GCA_004027775.1 Bradypus variegatus | reverse complement strand
ACATTGCTGGGCGGTTTTGCATGACAGGAAGGTGGTCAGTTGACGGACATTTGGGTGGTCTCCACTTTTTGGCTCTTTTGAATACTGCTGTGAACATTTGTGTACAAGTTGTTGTGTGGACTTGTGCTTTCCTTTATCTTGGGTGTATACCCAGGAGTGGACTTCAGGGGTCATTCAGTGACTCCATGTTTAGCTCTGTGCAGAGGAGAGCACCCTTTGAGATGTGCTGTCACTGTTTAGTCTGCCTGCCATTCTCCTTCCTCGGCCTCCTCTCCCTCCTCCCCTTCCCCCTCATCCCCAGTCCTCGGTGCCTTTTAGAACTTGGCCACTTCGCAACTATGTGGTCTTGGGCAAGCAATTTACACTTCTCCGAGCCTCCATTTTCTTACCTGTAAAATGGGGATAAAGATGAAGCGAGGTTATGTGTGTCTGTCAGGCAATCAGCTGAATCTGTATTATTGCTCGTAGCACCTGTGAATATGTGTTATAAAATCTCATTGATACGACACTTACGTACATCAGTAGATATGTCAACAGTTGCTTTGCAATTGTGAAGAATGCTGTGATGAAGGTGCTCGGCCCCAGGCACATGCACAGGTGCAGGGTTTTCTCTAGGTTCTCTCCCCAGGAGTGCAACAGCTGGAACACGGTTTATGCTCATCTCCATCTCCTAGATTTTTCCAAATGAATCTCTAAAGTGGTTGAACCAGTTTGCACTCCCAGTGAAAGAAATCCCAAGCACCTCTCCTTGCCAACCTTTGAGAACGTCAGCTTTTTCATTCTTCACCAATCTGATGGTGTGAAATGGTGTCACATTATTGTTTTGATTTGGGTGCCAGGCACTTTACCTGAATGATCTATTTGGCACTTACAGACACCCTTTGAGGTGGGTTTTATCCCATTGTGTAGATGAGGAAATGGGCTTTGAGAAGAAAAGGGGCTGGCTGGGGTCAGGATAAGATACGAACCCAGGCAGTTTGACTCCAGTGCCAGGAACCCACACTGTCAGCCGTAGCTTTACACCAAACATGAGCAAAGACCACATCCATTCTTCTGTTCTGTGAGTATTTATTGGGCACCCACTCTATGTCAGGCTGTGTCCCTGTCCTCAGAGCTACAGTCCCCTGGAGGGAGATGGACAAGATATATGCAATCAAATAGATACGTAATGTTGCCTATGCTCTATGAAGAAAAATAAAGCTGGGTAAAGGGGCTGGAGATTGTTGGGGGTGATGCTGATGCTGGGTAGTCAGGGAAGGCTTCTCTGAAGAGGTGACCTTTGTGCAAAGGCTGAAGTGAGGGAATGAGCCATGTGGTTACCTGAGGGAAGGGCATTCTAGGCAGAGGGAACAGCAAGTACAAACACCGTGAGGATGGAGCATGATTGGGATGTTTGAGGAACAATAAGGAGGCTGGATGCAGCAGAATTCTGAAGGTGGCCCCCAAGATTCCATCCTTTGGTTGGGCAACAAAACTCTAATCTAGATCCTGCCATGAAAGGACTCTGCAGATGGAATTAAAGTTCCAAGTCAGTTGACCTCAAGCTATGGAGATTATCAAGCGGGCCTAATCTAATGTAAGCTCCTTAAAAGCAAAGAGTTTTCTCCAGCCAATAGCAGCAGGAGAACCCCGAGAGAGTCCCAGCTGGTGAAATTTCAACATGCATCACTGGCTGAAGACAGAGGGGCCAAGTGAGGGAATGTTGCGGTCTCTAGAAGCCAGAGCTGCCCCCAGCTGACAGCAAGCGAGGAAACGGAATTTCAGTCCTACAACCACAAGGGACTAACTCCGCTGGTAACAAGAATGAGCTTGGGGGAGGATCCCTTGCTCCAGATGGGAGCACAGCTGGTTGACCCTTTGATTTCAGTGTCATAAGACCCTGAGCAGAGGACCCAGCTAAACCTGCTGGATGTCTGACCTGCAGAATTGTGAGCTCCTAAATGGGTGTTGGTTTAAGCCTCTACATTTGTGGTCATTTGTTACACTGCATAGGAGATGGGTACAGAGATCATGTGGCTAGAACTGAGGCCACAGGGGGAGGGAAAAGAGGAAATGAGGCCCGAGAGGCAAGGAGCCAGATCAGGCAGGGCCTTGGGGGCCATGGTGAGGACTTTGGCTTTTGTGCTGAGTGAGAAAGGAAGCCACCTACAGCACTCAACTCTCAGATCTCCTCTCTCTTTCCTCATGTACTCTGCCTCTTCCCCTCCCCATGCCATCCAATTTTCACTCAAACACCACACCACATTTCCTTGTATCTGTTTACAGGTGTATGTATGTGAAGCAGAGTAGGCTTTGTTGACTACAGGTGACAGGGAACTGACACAAACCACTTAACACTCCCCCCCCCATAAATCCAAGGACTTCAGGCTTAGCTGGATCCAGGAGCTCAGAAATATTATTTTCTGAAATCTGTGCCTTTCCTTCCCTCCATTTTGCTTCCCTCTGTGTTGCCTTCATTCTCAGGCAGTTTCTCCCCATGAGGCAGCTGAGACGGTGATCAGCAGCTCTGAGCTTACATCCTGCCATCTTAGCAATTCAAGCAGAAAGAGCCCAGCTTTTCTTCAATAGTCTCCCTAAAAAGTCTGGGGACCTCTTGCATCGGCCCAGGTCAGGTCACGTGACCTCTCCAGAACCATTCACGAAGGCAAGGTCATGCCCCTGGACTGAGAAAAGGGGAGGGGTAGTCCCTAAAGGGTTGTGGAGGTGCTGTTAGCAGCAGAAGAGGGAACAGATGCTGAGCAGGCAGAAATAGCAGATGTCCACTAAAGTGGCCAGCTCAGCCCACGCCTGTGGGTGCCCATGGGGGCCTCCAGCAAAGACGTAGGCTTCTGCTTGGAGATTCCAGAGCCTCACGCTATGTTCTGCTCAGATCACAGGGCCTGCGCTTCACCACTCCTTATCTCTGTATCCTATTAGATCTTGGCATAGGCAGCAGGAGTTGGGAAAATACGACAAAACCCTGGCTTTGCTCCACTTGTTTACTGGTGAAATAAATAGAGGAAGAAAATCAGTTGAACAGATGCTCCCACGAACGGAGAAGCCCTGGGAGGCACATGCAGCAGAGTCGTCTTAGCAAACAGATGGATGTTGAGAGGAACAGCTTGGAAATTTCTCTCAAGCCTTAAACAAACGAGACCTGGTAACGAAACAGGAAGCCAGCTGGAGTTTCCCTGGTCAAGGCGGGGGACAGCCCCCTGGGCCCCAGGTAAAGGAAGTCAGGCAGAAAGGGCACGGTGGTGATTTACTGGGGAGGCCCACCCCTGTGTTCGGGGGTGGGCACTTATTTTTTAAAGGTGGTACTGGAAACAGAACAAAGAAGGGAGGTGTGCTGGTTGGCTTGGAGACCCCACCCCACCCCGCCAAATAGCAGTCATCATTATTGTTGACCTTGCAATGGTGGACCAGGACATTATCTGCCCTCCTTCCCCAGACGCACACACCTCAGACGCCATCTCCCAACATGCCCTTCTGCTCCGGCTCCAGCTGTCCTGGCCTCCTCATTGTTCCTTGGATACACCAGGCATGCTGCTGCCCCAGGGCCGTGGCATTTGCTGCTCCCCCCAGGCATGCCACTGCCCCGGGGCCTTGGCATTTGCTGCTCCCCCCAGGCACGCTGCTGCCCCAGGGCCTTGGCATTTGCTGCTCCCCCTGCCTGTGACACTCTCCTGACAGATCGTCCTGTGGCGTGCCCCCTCACCTAGGTTTCTGCTCAGAGCCCTTACAGGACAGTACTTGGGTATCAGGCTTGATTCTGCTGCTGTAACAAACAACCCCAAACACTTTGTGTCTGGACCCTGCATCGGGGGGCTCTGGAGGTCACTCAGACCCCCTGGCTGACAGGGGCTCCATCTCTACTTGGGTTTTTTCAGGGGCTCCATCTCTACTTGGGTGTTTCTATGAGCCCCGCGGCAGGGGGAAGGGAGGGTAGTGGGCCGATACTCTGGCTCTTCAGTTCCACTTGGAAGTGACACATATCTCTTCCATGCACGGTTCACTGGCTAAAGCAAGTCAGAAGCGTCCAGAAGGAGAAACAAAAATCTTTGTGGTACAGCCCAGGATGGCCCCTCCTCTTAACTGTTCTATGTAAGTAGGCCCCACCCTGCTGTAATGTTCTTCATTGCACTGTCACTGCCTGTCATTGTCACATGTTCAGTGTCTTTTCTATTTCCTTGGGTATTGTTTGCATCCTTCCACTAGAATAGAAACTTCATGAGGATACAGTTTTGTCTGGTTTGTTCACCGCTGTATCTGCAGCACTCGATACTTCTGGCATATGGTGTGCATTCAAACATACTTTAGTCAAATGGATTAATAGTGATACAAGATTGGCTCCATCAACTTTATTGCATATATAGAGTGGAAATCTCTGCAGTGGAGAGCAAGAGCTGAGCAGCTGACTGAGTTCACTTAGGGTGGAAAAGCCAGTTGCATGGCATACTACCACTTTGGTAAATTATATTTGGGGGACTTCATCTTCTATGGTACATATTTCTGAAATGTTGAGAATTTTTATAAGGTAGGGTTATTTTTTTAAAAGTGAAAGAAGTATGAGTTTCATGTCATGGAAGTCAAGGAGCGACTTTGCATTTCTATGACTTTGTTTCCCCACTTTCCCTCACTAGGTCACTTAAAGTAGAAATCCTCACCACTGGTGTTTGGGGAGCTCTTGATTTGCTGCTGAATCAAAAGTAGAATAAGCGGGTCTCTTAGGTTTGGATTATGATCTGGTTGTAACTGCATGGTTAACTTATCTTCACTTGCTCTGTGCAAGTAATGAGCTGAGCATCTTTAAACAAAATTGAGCATCTCCTCATTCCGAGTCTTCAGTGGGAACCAGCCCTCCGTCCTCCACTGTGCAGGTGACAGCACCAGGCAGGGTCCTCTCTAACCCCCAAACTCCTTTCTTCTGAATACCTTGAAAAAATGCACACACATGCTTTGTATGGTTTTACTTGTCCTTGATGTGAAGGTGGTAATGGCGGCCAGACAATCCCTTGAACTACACTATCCCATGGCCTCAGCGTCTGTCTCAGTTTCCAGGACACCTATGACAAATGTCACAAACTGGTCGGCTTAAACAATAACAATTTATTGGCTCATGGTTTGGGAGGCCAGAGGTCCAAAATCAAGGTTTCAGCAAGCCAAGCCTGCTCTGGAACCTGCAGTGTTCCGCTGGTGGCTTGCTGGCCCCAAGCTCTGCTTCTGTCACATGGCCTGTTTCTTTCTGTCTCCTCCTGTGGCTGCTACTGCCATGTCCAAATTCCCTTTGTTTATAAGGACTCCAGCCACACCGGATGAGGCCCACCCTGATGCAGTTTGGCTGCCTCTTCACAGGATCTTTGAAGGTTCTGTTTATAAAGAATTTACGCCCATAGGAACACGTCTTTGTGGTGGACATGATTCAATCCACCTCACATCCCCGCCCGGTCCACGCCAATTGGATTTATTTGCCAGTCTCGGCTCTCCTACTGAGCATGTGGGTTTTATTAAGAAACTCTACCAGCAATTCAGACCTCCCCAGTTAACTCTAGCATGTTGTCCAGGGGCAGAGGGAGTGATCACCAAACCTCTGGTTTGAGAAACTCTTGAGTGATTGTTCCATAATCACGATGCATCTTGCTGTCAAAGAATTGGTTCAAGCCTTGGCAGTTGTAACCAGAAGAAACAAACCTCCATGAGATTAGCCCAACTTCCCAGTTGCAGATGCAATTCACTTTGGTTTGCCTAAGATTTCTCATTGGGGTTAACAGCGTAGGCCAGAGGGCCTGGGTTCACAGCCCAGTTCTGCCACTTCCTAGCTGTGTGACCTTGCACAAGTTGTCACCCTCTCTGGGCCTCTGTTACTCTGTCTGTAAGATGGGGAGGGGAAGGCATCTCCCTCATAGGTGGTTAGGAGGATTAGTGCATTAATACACATAGAGAACTTAGAACAGGGCATGGCACATACTAAGCCCTCAGTAAATACTAGACACCATTGTACTGCCATTCTTCTTATTATTATTATTATTATTATTATTAATCTTCCAGTCCTGATGGAAGTGCAGGTCAATAGGCACATGTTCAAACCTGCTTCAGAAACTTTCCATTTCCATTTCCATATATCTGTTCATAAAATCTGTCTTTTAATAGTAGCCAAAGGTTACAGGTTGGCTTCCTTCAAGATCCTGGATTTTGTTAACTGTAAAATCAGTTTCCCTTTCTAGAATTTGGTAATTCAACACATTTTTTTTTCCTCCAACAGTTGCCTGCAATCAGCCGCACCAAGCACTTCCTCCCCCACCTCCCCTCCTTGCAACCACCCCGTTACCCATCCCTGGGAACGATTCCTCCTGGAGAACCTCTTCACCTCCTTGCCCCCCACCACCCCACCCCCGGCCTCTCCCTGCTTCCCGCTCCTGCAGTTCCCAGGGACTCTTCACCAGCCCGGTGGCCACAGAGACGGAATCATTTACAGAGACCCACCTGCCCTCTCGGTCTCCTGTCCAGAAACGGGGCCATTGGATCAGGCAGTCTCTGAGTCTCTAAGGTCCTTTTCACTCCAACGCACATCTTTGGAAAGTAGCTGAGAAAATAAGGACATGGTCTTCATAGAGAAAATTTCAAGATATTATTGAAGGGCATGAAAGGAAACTTGAATAAATGGAGAAGTACACCATATTCGTGGATGCAAGAGTCAATATTGTCACCCCTGCTGACTGAGTTAAACTCCCACTGTTGGAATACCAGCTCAGGGCCTTTGTTCTTTTCCCTTCTTGTCTCTGGGTTTCCGCTGGTTCCGGTGCTCTCCTCAGAGAAGCTGGGAAGGGCCTGAATCTCCTGGCTCGGACTCCTCACTAGGAGAACTAGAATGTTCTTGTCAAGAAGGATTTCTTTTGGGAAGGCCAAGCAAGCTATGTCCTCAGCCGCTAGATGCAAAGGGCAAACAGGATGTGTCATCAGGGACTCAGCTCTGGCAGCTGCCACTTGTCTGCCTTTCTCCAAGGCTGGGGCGTGTGAGCAGGGCCTGTTCTTTGTGCTCCAAATCTAAACCTCACCGGGGGAGTCTCGATAATGAGGAACTTTGGACTTCCCATCCACATTTTTGTCATTCCCCCACTCTTCTGATGCCACAATCTCAGTGTCAGTTTGAAAAGCCTCGATCACTGGGACATCATATGGTGGGTAGCCCCTACCCTTTTTGGGGGGTCTTTCCACCTGATCAGCCCTTGAAGGGGAGAGTGAGGTTCCTGACTTGGGAGAGGGGTCCCCGGTTGTCTTCTCCAGCCATCTTAACATCACCTGTTTAACGGAATTGCACAGATCATGGGGGAAACCCTGGCTCAGAGATGGCTGTGTCTGTTTGCTTTTGTCTTCCATCCCTGGCTCAACTTGAACAGAGCACACAGCCAATTCCGTCTGGAGTGCTAGAGCTCAGTGCTCATGAGGTCACCACTGAGCTCCCAGGGGGCTTCAAAGAAGGGAGAGAAGCTGGGAGACAGCAGCTCAGTTCCTTCTGGGGAGCCTGCCAGCCCGACACAGGACATGAGTTTGTGTCTTATGAGTCACTATTGGGAGACAATGGCACACGTCTGTTTTCTTTTTCTTCTTATCCATCTATACGCAACCCTAAAATATCCATCCTTCTTTGGATGATTGGGACAACAAGGAAAAGCCCCCCACGCTGTCAGTGCTTCAGCTGCTGTTACTTTGGGGTGAGGGTGGGGTTTCAGCACCTTCCTCCGGACCCTGCAGAACTGACATTCCAGGTTACAGGTTCTTAGGTGCTGCCTCACACATGGATGACTTCATGTTTTGGGTTGTGCTGATCTTTTTGCCATCACCCAAGAGTAGGCAAAATACAGGATTCAAGAGGCCCTTTCTGGGTCAGCTGAGCCTGCTGGGGACAGACCCTATCTGCATGGGCTGCCCCTTGGCTCCAGACGGTGCGCTGGGCTCTGAAAGCCGGGGTGAGCCGGTGCAGTCGAGGATCTGCCCCACCCACCTCATCAGCCATTCCCTTCTGCTGCCATTTCAAACCCCCATTGCAAAGTTCATTGCCATCAGGTGGCATTTAATTTGACCAAAGTGTGACAAAGTCGCAAATATTTTCCCTTTAGAGGAGTTCTCACTGCCTACCCTCTTGTCACGCCATTTAAAAAATTCCGCATTTCAACCAAATTGTAAATCACCCCCCTGCCAGCTCCTGTCCGTCTCTGTCTCTTTCTCTCCCAGCAGCTTTGTTTTTCTTCATATCACCAGCTGACATCATATGTGCTGTTTTCCATCTCTTGGTTTGCTGCCCATCTCCTACTGGGATGGAAACTTCAGGAATACTGTTCTAGTTTGCTAATGCTGCCAGAATGCAAAGCACCAGAAATGGATAGGCCTTTATAAAAGGGGGTTTATTTTGTTACAGAGTTACAGTCTTAAGGCCATAAAGTGTCCATCAACAAAGGGTACCTTCACTGGAGGATGGCCAATGGCATCCGGAAAACCTCTGCTAGCTGGGAAGGCATGTGGCTGGCATCTGCTCCAAAGTTCTGGCTTCAAAATGGCTTTCTCCCAGGACATTCCTCTGTAGGCTGCATCTCCTCAAAAATGTCACCCTTAGTTGCTCTTGGGGTGTTTGTCCTCTCTTAAATTCTCCGGAGCAAGAGTCTGCTTTCAACAACCATCTTCTCTCATCTGCAGCTCCTCTCTCAGCTCCTGTGTGTTCTTCAAAGTGTCCCTCTTGGCTGCAGCAAGCTTGCTCCTTCTGTCTGAGCTTATATAGTGCTCCAAAGAACTAACTCAGACCCACCCTGAGTGGGTGGGGTCACACCTCCATGGAAATTGTCCAGTTAAGGTCTTGTCCACAGTTGATTGAGTCACGTCTCCATGGAAACACTCAATCAATAGAATTACAATCTAATCAACACTAACATGTCTGCCCACACAAGACTGCATCAAAGATAATGGCATTTAGGGGGACATAATACATTGAAACTGGCACAAATACCAAGGCTTTACATGCCTTTTTGTTTGTTTGTTTAATTGTGGGAACATATATACCATAAAATTTGCCTTTTTTACCATTTAAGTGAACAATTCAGTGGCTAATTACACTCAATGCTGGGCTACTATCACACATCAATGACCAACACTTTCCATCACCCCAAACAGACCCTCTGGCCCCAGTAAGCAATAGCTTCCCATCCCCCTCCCCCCAGTCCCTGGTACCCTCTGATCTAACTTCTGTCTCTATGAATTTACTGATTCTAGATCTTTCATGTAAGTAGAATCATGTATTTGTCCTTTTGTGTCTGACTTCTTTCATTTAGCATCATGTGTTTTCAAGCTCCATCCAGGTTGCAGCGTCTCAGAATTCCACTCCTTTTCATGGGTGGATAACACTCCGCCATGTGCCCACACCCCATTTGTTATCCATTTCCCTAGTGATGACACTGGGGCTGCTTCCACCTTCTGGCTGTCGTAAATAATGCTGCTATGAGCATTGGCATACAAGTACCTGTTTGAGCCCCTGTTTTCAATTTTTGGGGGTATGTACCTAACTGTGGACTTGCTGGATCTTGGGAATTCCATGTTTAACTTTCTGAGAAACTGCAAAATGGTTTTCCACAGCAGCTGCACCATTTGACATTCCCACCAGGAATGAGCACGGGTTCTGGTTTCTTCACATCCGCTTGTAAGTCTCTTTCACTGCTTCATTCCCCGCATCTAGAAGAGTGCCCAGTACCTTGCAGGAACTCAGTCTGCAGCAAATGAACGAATGCACTGATCCACTGACTCAGTGGTCATTGCTGAACGTCTTATGGTATGTGCTGAGTACTAGAGAGGACACAGACAGTGATCGAATGGCCATGGGTTATGGATGGCTGGATGCAGGTATTGTGCGGCGGGCTCCATGTCCATCACTGTTGAATTAGAGGTGGTGGAGTTGTGGTCAGAGAACAGGGCTCTGCCATCCAACCCTGAATTCAAGCCTGGCCCTTCACGTACTGTCTCTACTGCCTCGGACACAGGCTCAGGCTCTCTATGAGCAGGTTCCTCCCCTGTAAATTGGGGCTAATATTAGAGACCCCATCTCATTGGCACATTGCTGATGTTAAATGAGCTAATGCTTGTGGAGTCTTTAGAAGGATCCCCAGTGTGGGAAACCGGCTCAGCAAAGATGAGCTGTCACCAGTCCTCCCATACAGCAGCCCTAGAAAGCAGGCACCATTGTGATCCCCATTTAGCAGATGAGGAAACTAAAGGAGTTTGGCACAGGACTCACAGCTGGTAAGTGTACAGCGACAGTAAGACCCACCCTGCCCTCAAGAGGTCTGCAATCTGGTGTGGGGGAGGAGACAACTGCACAAATAGCTTTGGATGCCTTGCCCTTCACAAGGTCCCAGGCTGGCAGTGTGCTTCATTGCCACAACTCAGATCCCTTTCCGTATAGAACGACTGGCTCCGACCCTCCACCCCAGTCACACAGCCTTATTCCGGGTGGTCCCAATGCCTTGGACCAACCTCCATGCCATTCCCTGGGAATCCCCAGTTATGCAAGGACATGGGCTGGGTGTAGCCTCAGTGCGATGTGCTGTGAGGTACTTTGCACCAAGAGCAGCTGTTTGAAGAGTACTCAGTGAATGGAAACAGGTCCAGGAAAAGTGACACATATCCCAGCAAGAAAGCATCCCTAGCAATGGTTTAAGGTAGGCATGCTGTTCAATTTCATTCACAGGCTAGGTTTAGTTATGTGATCTGCTAGTGCCCTCTAGCAAAGGTCCATGCTGTGTTCTGGAAACTTCCTTATGCGCGTGGATCCGGGTACCAAGAAGATATACAGCCTGACTGGCACACAATTCCTATTCCATTAGCCAAGACGAAATGCTGCTTGTAAGGCAAGGCTGTCGGCTGCAGCCTCACCTGAGAGGAGCTCTGGTTCCTGCACGGCAAGCTGAAACCTGCCCGAGACTGAGGGCCCATTAGTGTAGCATTACCTGGCCTGGCCTTTGAATCTCGCCTGTGATGGTATTTATATTTCTCAAACCTGGCTAAGCAGGCACACGTTACATTGGGGTGGCCTCTCGTCTGAGGAGGTGTCATCAGCTAACCGTGTCTGCAGATGACTTCCCAGAGGCTGCCAGCACCAGCCATGGGTTGGTGTCCTCTTTGGTCCTGGGCCTCTGTGATGGGGGAGGAGGTAAAGTTAGCGATAATGGTCAATGTCGCGGCATACTGCCTCTGGACCAGGCGCTCTGTGCATGGCTTATTTAAGCCCCTCCTGAGTGGGAATTACCATCCCTGTTTACCGAAAAGGAAACTGAGTCTCAGAGAGGTTAAGTCATCTTCCCAGGTCACACCAAATTCCACAGGCTGAGTCTTAACAGGGCCAAGAATCTCCTTCTTAGGAAAACAGGAAAGAAGACAACCTCCATAGAGGAGACCAGGGAGAAGAAAAATATGAAGCTGAGGAGGATCAGAGGAAGAAAGAGTTGCAGATGTTAGGGAGGGAGGGCTGGGGCCTTGGTGATTTGCCCTGGGGCCTTGCAGAGGAGCCTGGGCCTGTTGGGCAGGAGTGTCAGCTCACATCCAGCTGAAGAACTCCAAGGACAAGTCAAGGAGGTGTGGCTGCAGCAGCAACTTCCAAAGCAACTAAGTGTGTTCTGCGTCGGGTGTCAGCAGGAATCTTGGTTGCAAGTGACAGAAAACCTAACCTAACCAGCCTAACGGAAAAATAGAGACTCACTCACTTAATAAAAAGTGCAAAGTGGATGGCTTCAGGCAAGGCTGTATCCAGATACTCAAACAATGCTTTTCTCTCTGCTCACTCCTTTCTCAGGACTGCAGTCTCCAGGCTTGTGTCCAATGCCCTTGGCAACTCCCCTGGAGAGACTGCCTCTTTAGAGTTCCAACAGAAGTTCTAGGACTAAGTCTCATTGGCTCTGACTTACCTGGTCTGGGTCACGCACCCTTCCCTGAACCAATCTCTGTGGTTGGGGCTGGGGGTGGGATGCAGAGCTCCAACTGGCCAGGCCTGGATCACAGACCCACCCACACAGAGTCAGGGTCAGCTCCACCTGAGATACAGGGACTGGGAGTTAGGGACAGTGGTCTCCAAGGGAAATTTCCAGAAGGAAGTCTCATGTGTACTGGGGAGAGAGGACAAAAGCATCAAGTGTCCTTTACAAATGTTTGCTGTTACATAAAAGTCTCTCACAAGAACTGAAAGTGGGATGGGAATAGACATTTGCACACCGATGTTCATAGCAGCATTATTCATCCCAAAGATGGAAGCAACCCAAGTGTCCATCAACCGAGGAATGCATAAACCAAATGTGGCATATACATACGAAGGAATATTATGCAGCTGTAAGAAGGAATGAAGTCCTGATGCATGCAGTAACATGGATGAACCTTGAGGACATTATGCTGAGTGAAATAAGCTGGACACAAAAGGACAAATATGGTTTTATCTCACTAATATAATATGAGCAAACTCATGGAGCTCATATCTAGAATATAAGTTACCAGGTGATGGAACAAGGATAGAGAATGGGGAACTAATGCTTAATTTGTGCAGAAATTTTAAAATAAGGTTGATTGTAAATGTTTGGAAATGGATAGAGGTAATTGCAGCACATTTTCATGTGTGTAAATAATAGCACTGAATTGGGTATGTGATTGTGGTTGAAACAGGATATTTAGGGTTGTGTGTGTCACCAGAAGGAAAGTAGAGGACGAATGGAGGGACTGGATACAATAGTGAACCTGTTGTGGATGATGAAGGTGGTTAATTGTATAAATATAATGAATGTTCTTCCATGAATTAGAACAAATGTATGTCACAATTACAAGGTGTTAATAATAGGGTGGAATATGGGAAAAAATATAGCTAATGCAAACTATGGACTATAGTCAACAGTAACGTAATATTCTGTCATCAGCTGTAACGAAGGTACTGCAACAATGCTAAGTGTCAATAATAGGGAGGTATAATGGGTATGATATTTTTCTTTTTGGAGCAATGAGAATGTTCTTAAATTAATGTGCCGATGAATGCACACCTTTGTGACTTTACCAAGAGCCATTGATTACACACTTTGGATAGATTGTATGGTGTGTGAGTAAAACTGTGTTAAAAAAAAAAGCTGTCACAGTAGTGCAATATTCGAAATGTAATTAATGCCACTGAACTACACACTTAAAAATGGCTAAAATGACAAATTTTATGTTATTATATGTTAACAAAATAAAAAAGAAAGCTATCACTATATAAAAAAAGTCTCTGATGTCATCCACTCTTTTTCATTTCTGTTCTCACCACGCGAGCCCCAGGAATGCTGGCAATCACCCCTAAGTGCTTTCTTGCTTTGTGATCCCCATAAACTTGTAGCAGGATGTTCTTCCTAAAGGGCTGCTCGGGCACTTTTCCCCCCTTTAATAATATTATCTTCTCTGATTATAAAGTTATAATGACCATACTGGAAAATATAGAGAAAAAGAATCAATGATTCCCCACAGTCCCACACTCAGAGGAAGCCAGTTTCCTTCCATTTTTTCCCCACGCATGATAGATCCTTTTTCTTTACGTGTGCAGTTGTGTGTGCAGCCCTTTCACTTTGGTACAGAGTAAACATTTTCCTGCTTCATTAACGTCTCTTTGTAAAGATAGGGCCGGGGTCATGGCTCAGCCCCGTGCCTGGGAGATCTGAGGGCAGGGGCTGGCAGCCTCTACCAGGACCACTGAGGGGAATCGGGGACAAGCAGTTCCCCAGATGACCAGTGATTCCGATATTTTGCGGACAAAAGGGTAAATGCTAGCACTTATGCCTCACTGCCTCGGGCCTACCTCCATGTCCAGTGTCAAAGCCCGGGCAGAAGACGCCGTTCGGTTGAGCCTTTCCCACTGCCTGTCCCCACACCAAGACCCCCTTGTGGTGTGGGGCATTAGTGCGAGAACTTCCAATTTCAAAGCCATTGTAAAAAGTTTTAGATTAAGTCCTAAAATTCGGTTGATTGATGTTTTATAGGATTAGAGTGGAGAGTTATTTTATTCACTCATTTGCATTTTTGACAAACATGTTGTCATGGTTTCTCAGGACAACTCATTAAAAGGGTGCATGCACCAGATTTTTGATCCTGGGATTTGAGGGTAACTTTTCAACGTTAACCTTTGCTCATTCATCAATTCATTCATTTAAAAGTGTTAGTCCAAGTCCTTCTAGGACCTTCTATGTTCTGCTTGTAGGACAAGCAGGCATCTCAGGGCCAAGAGCACTGGAACAGCGCGTCATTGGCTCAATACGCATTTGTTGGACAATGGAGTGAACCTTACAGAGCTCTCCAGCGATGCCGTTCCTGTGGGTTGGCTGGTCGGTTTGTTGTTGTTGTGTGTGTGCGTCTGTGATGGATTCCACATTTAATGAGTTGAAATTCCAGCTGTACCATTTACAATTTATGGGATTTGGGGTAAAGACTCTAAATCTCTGAGCCTCTGCTTCCTTGACTGTATAAGGGGGGTGATGACGCAGCCCGGGCTCGCGGAGGGGACGGAACGGAGCCGGGCTGCAGGGTGCTGGGCCAGCAGCTGCCCGGATCGAGCCCTTGGGAAGCTCAAGCTCTGGTTGGGCTCCGCGCTAAAGAGCTCTGGTGGGGGTGGAATCACGCCCCCATGAGAGACGCATTCAACTCCTAACCCCCAGGCCTTGCGGTGTGGACTCGTTTGTGAATAGGATCTTTGAAGGGCCTATCTAGATGAGACCAAATTGAGTCAGGATGCACCTTAATCCGTGCAACAGGATCCCAATAACCATGTGACATTCAGACACACTCAGCTCGGAATATCCAGAGGAGGGACACAGGGGGACAGACGGCCATTGGCGGATGGTGGCCGGAAAGCCATCCCTAGAACGCTGCAGACTTGGGAAAAAGCAGGGCCTCACCGACACCTTGATTTTGGGCTTCTGCCCTCCAATACTGTGAGATCCTAAATTCCTGCTGTTTAAGCCAACCCGCTGTGGGGCATTTGTCCTAGTACCCCTGGCCGACTAAGACAGTCCCTGGGCAGTCTTGTAAGTCCCAGCTGGCTGCGGGAGAAGGACGCCTGAGGGTGCTGGGAAGGAAGGCACGTCTCTGCTCTCTCTGCTCTTATCTCTCGCCTTGGAGCGGCCACGTCCCAAGACGGAGGGACCTTGCCTGCCAGCTCCGCCACCCACCGTCTCTGGTCTGAACAGCCAGCAGGCCTCTCCAGGTGGCCGAGGGGGGCCCACAGGGGCGGGCAGGGCCCCGTCTTGACCACACGCCCACCCCCCGCCCAGCAGGGTGTCTCCTGGCCCAGCCTGCAGAGCACTTGCGTAAAAGCAACACTTGCTGCACCAAGATTCCTCTTACAAAGTGCGCAACAGCCCTTTCCAGGTCACTGCAATGGAATTTGACCTCTGGAGCCTGGATCTCCTCCTTTCCAGAATATTCCACAGCTCATTCCCACATAGATGTCTCTACCCTCCTCTGAGAAGCACAGTCGTGGCCATTTTCATTTCAATGTATCTTTATTATTTTTTATTGTTAGATTACAAAAGCCATATATTCTCATTGTAAAAGTATTGGAACATGGATATAGAAAGTAAATCCCTTGCCCCAGAAATGAACAGTTGGTGAACATTCCTTCAGCTGCTTTTTTTTTTTTTTTTGCATACCGCACACTGTTTTTCAAACACAAATGATCACGTAATGCGTATGTTTAGTCGCCTCCTTTTTATGTTTTATACTTGAGACACATCTTGGACATCATTCCCAGTCAAGTCATTTTTTTTTAACAGTTACAAAAAATATCCCATTGTAGGGATGATCAATCATATATTTAGGACTCTCCCTTAGGTTAGGTTTTTAGGTTTTTCCCAGTTCTTTGCAGGCTCATACTTTTATTGTAAAACCCTTGAGGAACCATAAAATTGAAAACTGGAATTAGAATTGGAAAAGTAGAATCACTGGGACAAGTAATAGTTATAATATCCATCAAGCATTACTAGGTCCCAGGCACTGTTTATATTGCTTTGCATTCATTAATTAATTTAATCCTTTCAGTGACCCAGAAACCAGGCACTATTGACCCCATTTACAGGTGTAGAAACTGAGGCACAGAGAGGGTAAGTCCTTAGATCACGTGGCTGGTGAGATGCTCCGCCCCCATGCCCTCAAAAGCCAGGCGCTGCGAACAGCAGCTCACATTCATTGAGGCTTTGTAAATGCTTTACCTCGATCACCCCGCTGCTGTCTTCAGACACCCCATGAATAGGAACTATTGTTAACCCCACTTTACTGATGGGGAAACCAAGGCACAGGGTTAAATTCTTGCTCAAGCTGGTACAAAGGAGCCAGGGATTCTGATGTGATTCATTTCAAATTAAAGAGAATTCATATGAAAGTGGTTTTAAGCAGCCCAGCACCACCCAATGGGTTCCTGGACTCCTGGGGTGGTCCTTCTCCTCAGTCCTCGCCTGTGAATGTCGCTGATGGATTTGGGTCTCATTTGTGAAAGGCAGGGACATGACTGGGGGTATGGTCTTGGCACACATGTCAGTGCTGGGCAGGATTCTGTCCACAGAAGGGCCAACCCCTTCCCAGGGTGAGACTTGGAGATCCCTACAAAGGTGAAGAAGCAAGAGGGGAGTTAGCCTTCAAGCAAAGTGAGCCTGTCTGGGGTTTCTAAGGGGCTGGCCCAGCGGCCTTTGTGCCCCTCCCCATCTCCCCATCACAGGTCTGGGCTGAGCCATCCCTTCCCTCTGTGGCCTGCTATCAGCCATTCACACCTTCCTGCCAATCACTTTGCTCTGCTAATTAGATTATGAGCTCCCCTGCCTCTACTAAGGGCCTCCTGGCAGAGGCTGGGGAGAGGCAGGAGACACCCCCCTTCCCTAAGGGCTTATCAGGAAGGAGATAGACTTATTTCTAGGGAAAGACAGATGCAAGGCTGAGGGGGGCTGGCCCAGTGACAAATGCAGAGACAAAGCTGCCTCTGGAATCAAGAAGGAGGGAGTGGGGCAGGAAAAAGGGGGAGAGGGTGCTTTCCTGGCTCCCAAGGGGGGAGGGGCAGTGGAACCAGGCCAGTGGGTGGACCTGAGAAAGACGCTGACCTCGGAGTAGCTTGGCCCCTGGGGGCCCAGAAGGCCTAGGGATGTGAAGGACGCTTTCCTGAGTCACAATGGCCTCGGGCTGCCCTGACTGGGGTGCACCCCTCCCCCCTGTTAAAGAGTCTGGCACTGTGGCTCCAACATACACCCTTGGGCTCTGCCTTACCGACTCCCTGCCCCCTCGCCTGGAGACAGCAGGCTGTGAGGGGCCGGAGAGGGCCTTGAGACCCTGCCAGGAGACCCCCTTCCCTCCATGACCCAGTCCAAACTGCTCGCCATGGTTGACCAGGCCTGGCTGCTCTCAGTCTCAAGCCTCCCCTCTCGTCCTCTGGGCCGCACCCAGAAGACCAGGATCCATTCCCTCTGCAGGGAGCACCTTTCTCCCTCCCGTCTGGGTGCCCTGCCCCTCCTTCAGATCAGATTTCCCCTGACATGCCTGCTAATTCTGGGCGGAGAGCAGCTGCGAGCCCGCCCTTGGACCACCATGGATGTGCAAGACATTAACGGGGAGGGGGGGATGCTGGGTAAAGGGTAGACAGAGACTGTCTACTATTTTTGCAACTTTCCTATAAGTTTAAAATTATTTCCAAAATAAAGTTTAAAAAAAAAGCCCCCCCCCACTCCTCCCCACAGACTCAGTGGCTGCCGTTGAGCCCCACCGTCCTGGGGCCGGACAGTGTGCCGAGGGAGCTGCTCGGTCCTGCCGGCCCAGGCCTCGGCCCTGCGTCCTCCACTGGCCTGAGGCGGAAGCACCCAGTGGACACACAGGTGGACCATGGATGCCCCTTGGATTTTTATTTTTCATTTAAAAAATGACTGTAGTAACATATATAACATAAAACTTGCCATTTTAACCATTTTTATGTGTACAATTCAGTTGCATCAATAACAGTTGCCATGTTGTGCTACCATTACCACCGTCCATGACTGTAGCCCCAAAGAGAAGCTCTGCACCCGTTAGGCAGCAACTCCCGCCCCCTACCCCCCCCCCCGGCCCTCGTCACCTCTAATCTACTTCCTGTCTCCGTGAATTGGCCTAATCTAGAGCTTTCATGTAAGTTGGATCATGCAACCTTTGTCCTTCTGTGGTTCACCCATGTGGTCGCAGGTAACAGAACTTCATTCCTTTTTACAGCGGAATAAAATTTCCTCATATGGTTCTACCGCATTTTGTTTATCCATTCTTTGGCTGATGGACACTTGGGCAGCCTCCACCTTTTGGCTATTGTGAATAGTGTCACTGTGAATATTGGCATGCAAATGTCTCTGAGTCCTTGCTTTCAGTTTTTGGTCTGTATCAGGGAGCGGAATTGATGCCTGTGACGGTCAGGTTCGTGGCCACGTGTTGGTAACCTGCTGCTTGGTTAGGGAGGCACTGGCCTGATTGTTACTGTGAGGACACTTTGTGGACTTAAATCATCAGTGAGTTGATTGCATCTATGGCTGATGACTTCTGCAATCAGTCGAGGAGACTGCCTTCAGTAATGGGAGACTCCTCATCTGCTGAAGTGATGATTTCAGCAGGCAGAAGAGAGAATTTCCGTCTCTCCTTCAGCCAGCCAGCTTCTCCTGGGGAACTCATGGTGGACCTTCGTTGGAGATCCCAGCTTGCAGCCTGCCTTATAGAATCTGGACTTGTGCATCCCCACAGTCACATGAGCGAATTCTTATAAAAGATCTGATAACGTTGACAGCTATCTCCTGTCGGTTCTGTTTTTCTAGAGAACCCTAACTAATACAGCACCCTTGGTTTTGGCTTCCAAAAACTTAACCACAATCCATTTGACTCCCAACCTGCTGTTTCAAAACCCTTCGCTAAACGTCTCTGCATTAGGCTGAGTTCCTCTGAAACAGACCCCGAGATGATGATCCATGAGCCTGATTTACAGAGGACGCAGCCCAGGAAAAGCCACTCAGGGAGTGAGGAAGGGAAGGGGGGAGAGAAGGGTGTGATTTCAGGCAAAGTCCCAGCCTCAGCTCCATCCCGTCCAGCGGGGAGCTCTGGAGTGTGAGTGACCCCTGGCCACCTCCCCACCTCGGGCCTTCATTCTCCAGCCATTGTCAGTCAACGGCTGAGGCTGCTGGGATGTAACCCCCCAGGTACTTCCCACCACCTGCACCTGCAAGCCGGGCAGCCGCCCGAGCCCACACCCAGCCCTCTGCTGAGAGTGGCAGGTGCTGGGGCCTGCGGAAGTCGGGAGGGGAGCCCAGAGGCAGGAAGGGGGTCCGGGGAGACCTGGGTGGATGCTGGAGTTCCAAGTGCACAGGACAGGCCATCGGGAAGGAGGGTGGGGACAAGAACAAGCCAGAGCCCCGATGCACACTGGGTTCCCAGGACAGACGGGAGCCCGCGGGTCTCAGGTCCTGTGGCTGCTCTAACAAAGCGCCACCAACTGGTGGTTCAGAGCTACAGAAACGTCTGGTCTCACGGTTCTGGAGCCCAGAAGTCCAAAAACCAGGTGCTGGCAGGGCTTCCTCTGAAACCTGTGGGGGAGGGTCCTGGGCCCTTCCGGCAGGGTGCCCACAGGAGCTGGGCCCTTTATTGCAGAGCTGAACGCCCACCTGGCCCAGGAGCCAGGGAGGCTGGAGGATCCCGGGGAAGGCCACGGGCTGCAAGCCTGGCCGCTGCCTCAGGCCAGCGAGGAGATAGGCAGCAGCCCCCTCGAGCCACCAAATGGCTGCGGCTCCACTTCACCCTCCAAATCTGACCCAAGAATGTCCGTCCCTTGCAGCCTCCTGAAAGCGCACCTCCAGAGCAGGGGGCCCTGGAAGCTCTCCCGAGCTAGGAGGGTGCATCAGCAGCATACGGCACAGCCTTTGGGACCAACTCCCTGGGGAGAGCGGGTGGTCGGGCTCCTTTCGGTTGCCCTGGGGCCTAACACAGTGCCCGGCACACAGCAGGGCCTTCTGCAACTGACTCACTCGCGCGAGAAGGGTGGGGTCTGCAGCCAGGGAGCAGCTAAGCCCCTGAACCCGAGGGGCCTCCGCTGTGCTATGGGGGGAGGTGGAGGGTCAGTAGGTTCACGTGTCCCAGAGAAAACCCAGCTTTTCTGCCTCGCTCCTGTGGGGGCCAACAGCCCCAAACCCGGGCCCACCAGATTCCCCCAAGTGTTAATTTATCAGGACAATAATAATCCCCAGATGATTTATGGTTTTGGGGATTACCAGACTGTAAGTAGTGGAGCTGATAGGCGTTTATTACCTACTTAGCCATTAAAGTAGAACAAAAAAGAAAATCCTTGTTGCACAAAAGGTGATGAATGTTTCTGTGAGAACACCCTATTAAAATGATTCATTAACATGACAAAGACTTGCCGGTCTCCTGACAACGTGCAGGGGGCTGACAGACCTGACCAGACAAGCGCTTGGGGGGTGGGGAGGTGGGGCACAGGAATTTGGAGATTGGCTTCCAGTCCTTTGTGGGGTGGGGGGAGGGAGGGGGTGGGGGTGGGAGAGGAGGGGGCACAACTGCCCAGTTTGCTGCTTTGCTGCTTCCTGGGATTTGGTTTTCTAAAAACGCTGAGCGGTGCTCACCTCTTAGCCTTGTAAGCAAGTGGTTAGACAAGAATCTCGCAGAATCCCCCAATCTGCTCCTTGCTAAACCATTTGCCCTCCTGTCTCCTCTAAACAGCACAGGCGTAAGATATGGAAGGTGTCAGGTAGCTGCGGGGCTGATGCCTCATAGGGCAAGTAGCTTCTGCATAACGGATATAAATATGGTGGCAGTGACTGCCTGGGAGTGGGGTAGGGTGGTTCAAACTCTCATTCTGCCCTGTCCTTGCTGGGTGACCTTAAGTGTCTGAGCTTGGTTTCCTCCGCTGTGAAAAGCAGCTCCTGCCTGGACAGGTCCCTGGGTGGGTGGAGGTCCGTGAGAGCCAAGCAGCCAAGTTCTCGGGTCAGACAGTGGGAGGACCTTACCACAGAGCCCACCGTGGGGCAGACCCTTAGTCAAGCAGTTTGGGGGCTAACTTCAGGCTGTCGCAAAATTCCCATTTGGGCAGATACCATCTTACCAGCACCCTGGGGTCTCTACCATCCTCTGTAATTGGCAGGTTTGTTACTTTTTTAAAAATACAGATGGCGTTTATTGAGCGCTCGCTCCCTTGTCTCTCTGCCTTAATTCTCCCCAACCTGTGCCATATACACTGTCCTTAGACCCATTTCCCAGATGAGGAAAACTGAGGCTTAGGGAGGGATGAGTGACTTGCCCGAGGTCACACAGCCAGTTAGTGCCCACTTTTAACCCATGTCTGTCTGAGTGGTTTTTACAGATGTGTTGTGCCAGTTGGGAGATGTGGGAAATGGGCAGGTATTTCTTGAGGAGTCACGAACTAGGGTCTCCTACAGTCTTTATATCATTGAGTCATCACCCTGAGCTTCAAAGGAGGTACTTTATGTGTCCTGATTTATAGCTGCTTGCTCCTAGAGTGTTAGTCCTTCAGTACAAGGATGGACTGGGTGGGGGAGGCAGGCAGGCTTTAGGTGCCAGCTCTGCTGTAGAGCTGTGTGGCCCGGGGTCAGTTTCTTCACCTCTCTGTGCCTTGGCTTCTCCATCAGTAATCCTAGCCCCCTCCTGGGGGTGGTCTGAGGCTAGGTGACTTTATATCTCTCGGCAGGACTCAGCCGGGTGCCCTGCCCACTCAGGGTTTGGTCCCTGTTTCCGGTGATTATTTGGAGGAGGCTGGCTGAGCTGTTTGGCAGCACTCGTCTCTGTCACTACTCTCTGGGTCACAGTGATCTATGGGGTTTCCACCACTGGAAACTGTTCATGCCAATCTGACCCCACTGATAATACTCCCACCAACATACCTCCCTAGTACCTCCTTATTTGAAGATTGCATTCATATTTTTACTATCTATTATAGGTGTGTCTGAAAGCAAAAAAAATAAAAAAATAAAGTAGTTTAAAATCTTGGAATTCAAAACCCCCAAACCTTTGAAGCTACAGCCAGCTGAAAAAAATTGCAGTCAATTGTAGTCACTCATGTTTATCAGGGGGGAAAAAAAGGTTCACTCCAAACAAAAGCCCTTACCAGGGTGAGGGAAAATATGAGAAGTATTTGGTCAGAAGCTTCATGTGCTCCTGAGACTGCCTCTGAGCAGCTCTGCCAGGGAGGCATTTCAAGCTGGGGGCTTGGACCTCCACCCCCCAGGAAGCTATTAAGTTGAAAATAATTAAGGTTGCTAAGTGATTTCACCCCTTATGAAACCACTAGAAAGGAATCCTCTCATTATTTAATTAAAAAATGAAGAAAAGCAAGAAGAAAAGGAAGAAAATAAAAATGGCAGGAAGGAAAGAAGGAAGGAAGGAGGGGGAGAGGAAGGAAGGAAGGACAGAAGGAAAGAAGGAAGGAGGGAGAAAAGGAGAGAGGGAGGAAGGAAGGAAGGAAGGAAGGAAGGAAGGAAGGAAGGAAGGAAGGGAGGGAGGGAGGAAGGAAGGAAGAAAAGGAAGGAGGAAGGAAGGAAGGAGAAAGGAAGGAAGGAGGCAGGCAGGAAAGAAGGTAGGTAACAGGAAGTAAGAGGAAGTCAGAGTGGGGAGCGGTTTTGCTAGGGTGGTCTGGGGGGTGACATCTGAGGAGAGGTCAGGGTGGCTGGGACACCCTGGGGGAGCAAGAGGGCTCTGAAAGGCGGTCAGGAAGGTGGGACCAGGAGGACCCTGGTGACTGGGCCAGGATCTTTGGATTTTATTCCGAGACCAATGAGCAGCCATTGGAGGCTTTAGGAAAAGAAGAAAAATGATGAGGATTCTGTTTGACCAAAGAGGTCTGCCTCCCGGGTATAGCATGAGCTCTTGCAGGAGGCCACAGATTGGCCATGACCACGGTCCAGGGAACGGTGACCTGGCCTGTCCCCGGGACAGTGTGGAGTGGAGCATGTGGGCACAGTCAGGATCTGCCTTGCAGGTAGAGGCAGCAGGACCTGCTGTGGGTTAAATGGGGGAGAGGACAAGACAGATGACATCTTGGTTTCTGCATGTCCACAGCTAGTAAGTTGTAGGGAAAGGACTAGAAGCCGAAGCTCTTGACACCAGTCAAGGGTTCTAGTCTCTGACTCATTCCAGGAGCTTTTATTCAGTGCTTACCATGGTCCTTGTGCCAGGAAACAGACCTGCTCTGCCCTCACACAGCTTACCTTGTAGGGATTAGAGGGCAGCTTCTAAACTGTCAGATTGTCCTAAGTGCCAATCTGATTTGAGGGCACAGAGGAGGGGCGTGCCCCCAGGAGCACATGGCAGGAGGATGGGCCTCGTTACTCCGGGCTTCCAGGGCCTGCAGAGGGGCAGGGCTGGACCACAAAGGTAGCCGGCATCTTCCAACCACTTCCCAGGGCCTGGGAGTGTGCTGAGCTCACTTTAACCTTCATACAACCCCCAGGAGGAAGGAACTCTTTGT
>PVKY010002929.1:0-23456 GCA_004027775.1 Bradypus variegatus | reverse complement strand
TCCCAATTCAGGTTGGTATGTGATGAATGGACGGTCTCGTTTGTCCCCCTGCAGTTATTCTGGATTATTTACTAGTTGTTTCTGGTTTTTTTTTAGTTGTTCCAGGGGGACTACTTAGCTTCCACTCCTCTCTATGCCGCCATCTTCCCGGAAGTTACTTGGTATCTTATTATTCTTAACTTCCCACATTCCTGATCCTAACTGGCTTTTCTCCCATCTTGAAGATGTGATTGCTCTTTTCTGGTCCTTAAACAAAGTCAGATTTGAGATGAATTTTATTAACTAATTTTTTAGAATGGTCAAAGTGATCTGTTCTCTCAGTCAAGAATGGTACAAAACAACGGTAAAAACGAAGGCTCCTTCCTACCCTCGTGCCCCAGCACCTGAGCAGAGGGGACCCTCCAGAAGGGCCCATGGGCACCCCAGCTGGGGTGGAAGCAGAGACACGGCCCTCTCTGGGTGGAGCGAGTGAGGCCTGGAGAGGCCGAGGGGTTTGCCCGGCGCCCCACAATTGGTAAGTGGATGCACCAAGACCCAGTTCAGGCTTTCAGATCCCAAAGCCGCAACTAACCACCAGCTGCCGGCCTCTCCCTGCCACGTCTTGTCAAGTCCTTCCTTGATTCTTAAAAGGCTTTTTGATCATTATTTTAAATGGAGTTGCTTTTCTTTCATTTTATTTTGTAACAAGCTAAGTGCTTTATTGAGGAAAGCTAGAGATATTGATTTTTACAGAATTCTTTGACAGTCTAACAGCCAACTAAAGTCTTTTCCTGTTCTGCAGTTCATTCCCTTGAATTTTCCATATATACAGGGACAGGTGCCAGTGACAATGACTTTGACACTCTGTGCCTCTTGTTTATTTCTACATCAGCTCTGGAGAGTTGGAGTCATTCTCACCTTGTCCCTAACTTTAATGGAATGTTTCCAATTTATGCCATTAAGCAGGACATGGTGATTATACACACACACACACACACACACACATATGTTAAGCCTCATTATTTGCAGATCCCATATTTGCTAAAATTTATTTGTAACTCCAAAATCAATTCTCATGGTGTTTTCATGGTCATTTGTGGACATGCACAGAGCAGCAAAAAACTTGAGATGCCTGATGTGCTCCCAGCTGAGAACGAGCAAGGTGGCGTTCAGCCTTCTTGTTCAGCTCTCAGGCTGTAAACAAGGGTCCCTTTCATACGATATTTAGTGCCACATTCTCCACATTTTGTGCTTTTGGGTGGTGTCTCTGCTGTTCCACCACAGCAAGCAAGTTCCTCCAAGTATGGTGCTGAGGTGCTGTCTCGTGCTCCTAAGAGCCAGAAGGCTGTGGTGTGCCACACGGAGAAAATGCGTGTGTCAGAGAAGCTCCGCTCAGGCTCGAGTTATAGTGCTGTTGGTTGTGAGTTCAACGTTAATGAGCCAACAATATACATTAAAGAAAGAAACTGTCTTTAAGCAGAACACACATAAAACAAGGTCATGCACTGATCGGTTGACGAAAATATTACGACCAGAGACTCACGGGAAACTAACCCTGTATTTCTCCAGGAGCGACGGTTCAGTGTTCGCAGTGACTGTATAGAACCTAATGACCGCAAATAACAAGCACCGGCTGTATACACACACACAAACACACACACATCTGACATTTATACCATTCTTATATTGTCTGAGATATACAGTTCCAATTTATCCATATATTTGAATTTTATTAACTTATTAAATATCAGGGAGGGAGGGGCTTCAAATGCACAGGTGGGCCCTGCCGCTCGGCAAACACGCGAGGGGAGGCGGGCGTACCTGCCAGCAGCGCGTGGATGTTGAGGCCCCGGTCCTGGTCCATGGGGCTGCACACGTCCATCATGTAGGCGTGGCTGGGGTTGTCCGCCGAGTCCGCGCTGAAGTCCATCAGCACCACCCCGCACACGGTGAGGAGAAGGCCCCATTTGTGGTCACCAGCCGTGTCGGCCACGGCCATCCCGATGTCCCTGCCGTTGAGCAAGAGCGAGAGGCCCAGCAACGCCCCTGGACACAGGGACACCGAGGGTCACCAGGGACCACGGGGCCAGCATCGTCCTGAGCTTCGTACCCCTTGAGCCCCTTTACCCCTTGGGGACTGTGAATTTTTTTTAGCCAAACTACAATCAGCAAATTGGAAAAGTCACCTGCAGACTCTCCTCTCTCTCCCCCTTTCTCTTTTTTCACTAGGATCGTGGTTTTTACCCCATTAGACACAGGAGGCATGAGATGAACTTTATTGACTTTGTTTAATAATTAAAGCGATCCATCTCATAGATAACTCATGGCTGGGCTTGGGGCGCCTCCTGCCACCACTCGACCCCAGAGTGAGGGCCCAGAGTTACCAAGTAACTGCCTTGGTCAAGACTCTCTTAGATTTTCTTAAAAGGAAGCAGTTGGGGCATTTATGTATTTATTTTCCACTTTATTTCGAAGCCAAAACAACAGACCTATAGCCAGGACAAGAATGAAAGGGCGTCTCCTTCCAAACCTTGAGGTACATCGGTCACTCCAAGCACCCAACAGAGGCTGCAGCAGGAATCCTGAAACAGAGGAGGCCAGTGTCACTGGGTGGGTCCACAGGGCACCTCGGGATGAACACTGAACTTGGCCTCATCACATTCCTGAAATACCTGCACTCAGATGTCCCCCACATCAAAAGAGTGAGATGATGAAACTCAGAGCCACCAACAGAACCCTAAGCTAGAAAAACAAAGACAAACAGACTGTTGGAATCACTCAGCATCCCCTTAAATTTGCTACTTAGGATCCTGCAAGGCCCTAAGCAGCCATGCCTTCCTTGGAATTCCAAGAAATCCCAGGGCTTCTCAGACCCAGATCACATCAAGCTTTATTGCTTGCATTGCCTGTGACTGCTTGGCACAAGAGGGCGGTCATCCTTGGGGTTGGCTGAATTCCCAGTTTAGATAAAGTGCCCTAACATGTGGGGTATGGCCAGCACCCTACAGCTCCCTAGTACTGAACAGAACTTAACCTTTCTCCTCCCTTAGTCCCTCAGGACCCTCGAGTTCCTTCAACTGAGGCTTCTAGAAGCTTCCAGGGACTTCTGGAGGCCGTCTGCCTCCTGGGCTGAGGTGGGGCTCACCAAGGATGGGGCTGATGAACCACACCAGGCTGTAGAGCTGGTCGGGAAGGCCCATCTGCAGGAGCACCGGGGTCACGTACGCCGTCTCCATGGCGTAGCTGAACTCGATGCCAAACAGAATGCAGCCGTTGAAGAGCAGCTCGCGGAAGGACCTCTGTGGGTGCAGGTCCCCGAAGTCCACCAGCTCGATCGGACATGGGGTGTTGGGGGGTGGGGGCGGGGAGGGCCGAATGTGCTTCCTCCTCTTGGGGTGTCGTTTGAAGTTGTTGGCCCGGTGGCTGATGTGTCGGGTCACGGAGCCCGAGTAGCCCGAGACCTGAGACCTCCAGACGTCCTGAGGAGCCAAGGTGGGGAAGTGGGCCTCTCCCGGAGGGGCGCTGCTCGCCGGGGGGATCATTGTAGGGAGGGCTTGAGGGTGTTCCTGTGAGGAAAGCCCATTGGGGGGCAACGGTTACTTCACCCAGGGCCTCTACTGAAAGAGTTAATTTCCCAAGTAACCCCACCCCACGCCCCACTGGTATCCACGTACCCTTTTCAATTTCAAATGCCAGTTGTTCACTGCTGGTATATGCGAAAGCAACATTCTTTTGTATGTTAACCTTATATCCTGCAACGTTGCTGTATTTACTTATTAGTTACAGGAGTTTGTGTTTTTTTTTGATTGATTGGGATGTTCTACATAGACAATCACATCATCTGCTGACAAAGACAGTTTATGTCTTCCTTCCCTATCTCTATACCCTTAATTTTCTTTTCTTGTTTTATTGCATTGACTAGCACTTACAGTATGATATTGAACAGGAGTGGTGAGAGGAGACATCGTTCTCTTATTCCTGATCTTAAGCTCACCCTTTCCACATGGGAAACATTGAGTTCACATTGGAGAACCTTTAGGGTCAAACACAGTCCCCCAAATAGAGCCTACTGCTCCTGGGTGTTGTGACAAGGCCTCCAGCTCAGTGTAGCTCATCTCCCAAGGAGAACAAAGCCTGCTCAGATCAAGGTCCTCCAATTCCAGAGGTCTCTACACTAAAACCCAGAGGGTTCATCCCCAAACAGAGGCTCTGTCAGGAGGGTCATGCAAAGAGCTCCTAAGATAGTAAAGGCAGCCAACAGCCCATGGCTGGTCTCAGGCCCCAAAGGACACCAGGCCTATTTTGGAAACTGCAGCCCATTTCTGGTGCTAATTCTGCCCTTCCCTGAAGGTTCCAGGGAGGAGGGGGAGGCCAGGCATGGGACAGGGGACACCCTGAGCACTGTCAGGCTATAGCCCTTCCTTCCTGTGGATGGAAAGTCACAGCCATTGAATGAGTTTAATAAAAATCTTTTCATATAGACATTGTTTGAACAAGTCAAGAGAACTGAGACTTTTATAGTGCCTTAAAATGCTCTCTAAAGAAATAAACCAATGGAGATATGATTTACAACATGAAGACAAATGAACCAGGGGAGGGTGAGAAATAGATTTTCCCCCATCCTCAAATTATTTTCTAAGCAATATTCACAATGTCAGCGACCTAGGAGGCAATTAGCAAGTGTGCAGACCTTCAAAACCACCCCCCTCCCATCCTCTCATACCCTCCTAATCCCCCACCTCCACGGGGTTTGCAATCTGGGCCACTCGGGGACCTGGCTCCTGGAATAGGTTAAGACTTTGGGGGGTGCTGGAATAGGCTGAATGTATTTTGCACATGTGAAAGAGGTGAATTTTGGGTGGCCAGAGGGTAGACTGTATTGGAGTGAGTTGTGTCTCCCCAAAATGCACATCTACCTAGAACCTTGGAAAGTGACCTTATTTGAAAATAGGGTCTTTGCAGATGCAACAAGCTTAAAAGGAGGTCACACTGGGTTAGGGCAGAGCCTAATCCCTTCCAAGAAGAGGGAAATTTGTACACAGACACAGAGAGGGAAGACAGCCTTGTGAAGACAGGTGGGGACTGAGTGCTGCTGCCCCAAGCCAAGGAGAGCTGGCAACCACCAGAAGCCAGGAAAGGCAAGGAAGGCCGCTTCCCTAGAGCTCCGGAAGGAGCACAGCCCTGCCAGCATGACTCAGGACTTCTGGTTCCTGGAACTGTGAGAGAATAATTGCTTGTTTCTAGCCACCCACTTTGTGGTAATTTGTTACACAGCCCTAGGCAGCTAATACAGCATCCAGCTGTTCTTCTCTGGTTTGAAATTAATCTATATTATACGTTAAAGGGATGGATTCCACTAGGTTGACCTGTGTGTTTTACCCAATGTCTTTTTACTAAGTGCAGGGAGGGGAAAGCTATTGAAATCTGAGGGGAAAAGACAAATAGAAACACAAGAGAGGGGAGATTCTAGATTCTGTTTGACCCTCTGACAAACTCCACTCCACCCTGCCTCAGAAGACAGCAATTTCCCAAATTTCCCTTCAAGTCCTTCCTGAATAAGCTCCAAACCTGAGATAAGGTTCTCAATGTTGACAGGTTTCCTGACATTTGACATCTACCAAGATAATATCAGCGTCTCACTTTCAAAATTAGTTTTAAGCTTTAGAAATTAGGCCCTTATTTCTGATATCAAATTACCATACACCTTCCATTACACACACTATCACTAATCTATAATTTCTTCATGAATCCCTCTAAAATTTGTTACTCAATATATGCATCCAAAACTCTCCCAACCACCTCACCCTCTCAGGGATTATTGTCCTTTTCTTTAGAAGACATCAGTGATGGAAATGACTGGATCTAGAGAGCCTCCAGCAGACTTCAGAGCATAGTGCTAACCCAACAACCCATCCATCCATCTGCCCACCCACCCATCCTCCCATCTACCCATTCATTCTTCGAAACATACAACCATCCACCTATCCATCCATCTACCACACATGCACTCACTCAGTCTCCTATCTACTTATGTGCTCATACACTCACCCATCCATCCCAATCCATCCACCCATCATTCCATCCATCCATCCAATCATCTACACATCTACCTATGAATCCTTCCATGTACTCATCTACCAATCCTCCACCTACCCACCTACCCATCCACCCTTCCATTCTCCATACATCCGCTTACCCATCCTTCCATCCATTCATGTACCCATTCACCCTGCACTCACGTACCCTTCTATCCACCCATCCATCAATCCATCCAACCACTTGTCCACGCTTCCGAACATTCATCCACCCACCCACTCATCTCCCATCTGGCTGAGAACTGAGCACCAAGACACTGAGATCACAGAGATAAAAGAAAGTGTCATAGGTGAAAAGTGTAGGAAAGGAGTTCTAAGCCATGGGAACCACCGTGTAATGAAGTTTGAACAACAGTTGGGCAAAAGGGGGCATGGGGAGAGACATAGTCGTTGAGAAGGGATTACCTGACCTGAAGGGCTCAGCACCCGGTGAAAAGATGGACTTTATACCAAGGTGACCATGGGTGACATGACCAGAGATTCAGTCTACTGTCACTTATCAGTGACTTATTTTGTGACCTTAGAAAAAACCCATGCTTTCCTCTAAAACAATATCAGATATACCCAAGTACTATGGAAACATAGTTTTTAATCTTTTATAAAGATTAAATCAAGATTGAAAGGAAAAAAAAATGACTAAGCTTCTGGTTTATGTTCCTTAACGGTTCTAGCGCAGACCGTTTACATAACAGATATGCAAGAAAAGGCTGCCGATTGCTGGGTTTGCCTCCAGCACCCCGGGCAGCTGTTAGCATCCCCTGGACCTTCATGCAGTAAGATCACAGGAACAGAGTGCCAGTCCGGACACCGTCAAGAAGTGTGTTGGAGAGCCTGATGGGTAGTACACCTGTCAGGTGACGGTCCCAGGCTCTCCCCCAGCAGCCGGCCCCATCCTGCCCCTCTGCCCATCCCCTCTCCGTCAGGAGCACAGCGCATATCAGCTAGTTACACCATAGTGCGAACATAAACCTTATCTTGGTCTGAGGGAATTTCGGCTTTAAACAGCATATGGCAGAAGTCTATTTTTGAGAAAGGGAACCTTTGATCCCACTCATAATGGACTGTGTAGCTACCTCACTTCTCTACCTGTGATGTGACTATTCCACCGTCGCCGACATGCCACTCTCAGCTTTAAAGCACAGCCAGCCCTACCAAAAGCCAGACCTCACCTCCCCATCTAAAATTCCCTTCAGCATCTAAGCCGCATCAAACCTGGGTGTGAAAAAGTCTTCAATAAGGGCTCACCTTCAAATGTGGGGCTCAGTGTTACCATGTAATAATAAGATGCATTTATTAAAAGTTGTCCATGAAAGTTTATTCTAGAAGAACTGTAAAAATTCATTTTTGAGTGTTACTATAAAGAGCGATTAGAAGTGAAATTTAAAATAATGGAATAGAATTTTAATACACTATACAAATATTCACCAGACCACAACATATGACTGTTTCTCAGTCCAAAGAAAATACAAACAATATCCCTAGACCCCCAACAGTTATACAAGGACCTATGCCCTTTCAGAATAGGAAGCATGTTTAAAGTAACAAATCCCTCAAACGGTGTTACGGAAAGTTCAAGCAGCAAAAGATTAATCAAAATACACAATGTCCATGTAATTTGAATGTTTAAATTTATCCCACTATGAGTCAAAATAATTTCCTCATTTCTTTCTCCTCTCTTCTATATGAAAACAGCCCTTCCCATGGTGAGGTTAAAGGGAGCCAGTTCCCTCCCCCACTCTTCCTTCTACCCATCCTCAACCAAAGTCAGTACTTCACTCTCGGATACTGCCCACTAAGGGGGTTGTATTTAATAAGCTAGTTACTGCATTGTGGCCCGTTTCTCACTTTCTATCACTGGCAATTTGGGTCCTGACGGTCAGGGCACGCACCGAACATGGATTTCGCCAGCACCCGACTCTATTTCCCCACAAAAGCTGAAAAATTTAAACATAAGGGTAACCCCAGAAATAATTTGATAAGTTATTTATTGTCGAGGGCAGAGTGGAAGGATTGCTTCTAGCCTCACGTTACCCACGGCTGCTGGCTCCAGCAAGCAGAAATCCTGGTGCTCTGTCTCCAGAAGCCTGACCCTGCCTTGCTGAGAGGTTACCCCACGGCCCCGGGTGATCCCGAGGGCGCAGCCACGGGCAGGTGGAGCGGAAGCTGATGACACCTGCCCAGGTAGGTGCCCTGGGAACGGGCCTCGGCGCAGGAACCCCAGGGGAAGGAAGCCTGCTGCAGACCCGCTTTTTCCTCTCCTTCCTAGCAAAGGGCCACACAAACCTTCTCCGGGCCCGGGGGCTCCGCCTTCAGGGGGTGGCACGGGGGCTCTAGTCGCCGTTCCATCAATTAGACACCCAAGAATGACAAAGGTCTTGGTGCCAACCTCCAGCGCTGGCAGCCCGATCGCCCCGGGCCTAAACCCGGCGCTCCCGGCACCAGGGCGCGGCGCGGGGCGGGGCGCGGAAGGAGAGGGTGGTACCTGCGCGTCCGGACCAGCGGCATCCCTGTCCGAGGCCGGGCTCCCGCCTGCCCCGCGCACGGCCCGGGTCCCCGCCCGGCCACCCCCGGCCCGCGGCCGCGGCTGCAGCGTCACCCCCGCGGGGCGGGGCCGTGACGTCACGGCCGCAGCCCCGGCCGCCCGCGGCGAGGACCGCAGCGCGGCCTTAAAGTGGCACCGCGCGACCCCGCGCCGCGCTGCGGCCGCCGCACCCTCCGCCCTGCGGGCGCCGGAAGCAAAAGCCTCGGATGGTTTGGGCGGGCCCTGGGCACGGTGGCCTCCATGATAAACATACATATTTACCACCATTGGCGTAAAGATGAGTATAGTAACATTACATATTGAAACACTCCCTTTTACCTAAGAGATCGGTCTTCTGGTTTTAAAAGACAGGAAAATATTTCTGTGGGCCCCTGAAAGTATTTGTGCGTCCTAAGCACCGTGCGCCCAGCAGGGAATGGATGGGCCGGCTCCGTGCGGATAGCAGCCTGCGTTCACTTACTCACTTACCAGATGTACCAGGTGCCCACTCCGTGCACCGTTCTCAGCGCTGGAAACGCAGCAGCAAAGAAAACAGACAAAAGTCCCTGCCCCCGTGGAGCAACATTTTAGAAGGGGAGGCACACGTTAAACAAGACGAAGACAGGCGGAGGGGAGAGAAGGTGCAAAGGCCCTGTGGTGGAGGCCAGGAGGGCTGAGTCAAATAATGATATCGCGGAGTTACCTGGCCATCTGTGAAATTACAGCTGCGGAGGTGCTCCCGAGGAGAGGCGGTAGCTGTATGAAGGTTTACAATATGGGATTTGACCTAGTTGGGAGGGTTGGGGATTCCCTGAGGAAGTGACACTTGAGAGCAGGGCGGGAAGTGTGTTCCAGGGAGAAGGGTTGAGTCCTTGCTGTAGGAGAGGGCCTGGTGAGCATGAGAGCTCAGGGAAGGCGAGGGGCTGCAGCGCAGAGGCCCAGGGTGAGTCTGGGTGGGATAAGACTGGAGAGGCCAGCGGGGCGCAGCCTGTGGGCCTCAGGGGCTGTTGACTTTTCCAAAGAGCAAGGAGACGCCTTGAAAGGTTTTATAGAGAGCAGTGGGAGACAGATCCTATCCATATTTTGAAAGGTTCATATGGCTCAGGGTGGAAAACACATTGGACGGGACCAAGAGGTAAATGTGGGCACCAGGTAGGAGGTTATGCAAGGGCCTGTGCCGGTTTGGATATATTATGTTCCCCCAAAAGCCATACTCTTTAATGCAATCTTTGGGGGGCCAATTTATTAATCTTTCTGATTAGGGTGTGGCCTCCCGATTGAGTGTTTCCATGGAAATGTGACTCACCCAACTATCAGTAATACCTTTGATTAGATTATTTCCATGGAGGTGTTACCCCGCCCATTCAGTGTGGGTCTTAATTAAATCACTGGAGCCTGTAAGAGCTCAGACAGAAGGAGCTCAGTGCTGCAGCTCACAGACATTTTGGAGACCACCGTTGAAAGTAGACTTTTGCTAGTCCAAAGTCTGCCTGGGAGAAATTAAGGGAACACCCCAGACACTTAGAGAGGAACATCCTGGGAGAAAGTCATTTTGAAACCAGAACCCCAGAGCAGACACCAGCCATGTGACTTCCCAGCTGACAGAGGTGTTCCAGATGCCATCAGCCGCTCTTCAGGGAAGGTACCCTCCTGTTGACGTCTTAGTTTGGACACTTTTATGACCTTAGGACCGTAACTTTGCAACCAAATAAAATCTCTTTATAAAAGCCAATCCCCTTCTGGCATTTTGCATAAACAGCAGCATCAGCAAACAGGAACAGGCCCAAGCGGGGGAGGTGGTAGAACAGCGGCGGGGCAGAGGCCATGGATTTAGGTGTTTAGGAGGCAAAACCAACAGGACGTGGGAGGAGACTGGTGTGGGAGTGTGGGAGGAAGGGAGGGGGGGCTCTAGTTTGAGCCCCCGATACAGGAAGGTAGATTCTTTGGGCGGAAAGCAGGTTCGCGGTGGGGCAGCACCAAAGGTTTGGTTTGGGACGTGCCAAATTTGAGGGGCCTGTGGGGCTCCTAGCGCAGATGTCGACACTTAGAGACATGGGTCTACTTAGTGCAGAGCTCACGGCTGGAACAGGAGCACCGAGACATCTCAAGGGCTTAACACAGCAGTTTACACCTCGCTCGTGTGAAGGCCGCCGGGGAGCTCCCGATGGGCCGATGGGCCGATGGGCCGGGCGTCAGCTTCCAGGGACCCGGCTCTTTCCACCTCGGACCACACGCGGGCTGGGGGAGGGGCGCACAGACCTTGTGGGCGGGGCCAGGCCCGCCAGAGCCCAGCATTCCCCGCGCCTTCCACTGACCGGAAGTCAGTGATGGGCCCACCGCGCCGCAAGGGAGGCTGGGAGTTGTGGCCCTCGGCCGCTTAAGAGGATCTTTTTTGTTCTTCCTGGGGCACGTGGGAATGTCAAGAGAACAGAAGTTTATATGTAATTGCTGGTATTCAAAATAGAATTTTTGCCGCAAGCGAAAAGGCTTGAAATCTAAGCATTTTTGCGGAGAAAAGGAACTTGTAAATTTGTCTTTTTGTTTAGCCTTGCAAGGGGTGGGTGGCCTGGCCGACCGGACCGGGGGGGTGCCCAGAGGATAAAGGGGCCGAGCAGCCAGGAGGGCAGAGCAGGGGATGCCTCCTTGGCTCCCATGGGTGCGCAGAGGCGGCTGAAAGCTAGGTGACCCCAAGCTTTCGTGTGGGGAGGACAGTAAGGCCAGGAGGCAGGTGGGGACTGGTAGAACCCCAGAGGGGCTACAGGGCCAGGCAGGGCCACAAGGCGGCAAGCCCCCCCCCCACCTTCCCAGCAGAGCCCCCGGGAGAGCCGGGGTCCGCCAAGCCCCAGCTGTCCCTGCAGCGCGCCCGGGGGAACTGCCTGCGGCCAGGAGCTCCTGCCGGCTCCCCCACGAGGCCATGCGGGCCCTCCCCACCCCCAGCGGCAGCCTAGAGAGGACAGGAGGACAAAGACCGGAAAGGCCGAGCTCTCCTAAAGGCACCAAGTCAGACCCAAAGGGACCCTTCAAATGACTAGACTGGACTCGATTTCAAATCCAGTCTGACCAAGGTTAGTGGCTCCCCCGACCCACACCCTCCCAGCCACCCGGCATGCTCAGGAAGGAGGTTCAGTCAGTTATAGAGAAAATAAGTAGACGCATTTGTTTGCACACTTGGATAACCTGCGGTGGCTCACACAGCACAGAGAAGCCAGCGTGCACACAGAACCCAGGTGGGTGTTGGGGACGTCGGGGCCCTCTCACCTGCCATCCCCGGTCGCCCACAAGGTGGTGGAAGAGCCCCACCTTCGGCGGCTCCTGGGGCTGAGCTGGCAACCAGGACCACGTCTGCGGGAGCTTGTGACACACACCTCTTATTTCTCCAGCTCAAAAGGGAAGAAGAGGTGGTCCTTTTAAAGTATTTTCTGGCCTTGCAGGGATACATGGTTCTAATATCAGATTTGCTTTTGCTTTACCCTGCAAAGCAAGTACCATGTGTGTTTTGTTTTGTTTTTAATGAATATTATTTTTAATAACAGACCTTGTGCCCAGGATGGTGTTAAGGTCTTATGTATTTTAACCTCATTTGATCCTCACAACTTTATGAAATGGGCATATCCCCACCCTATTTTACATCTCCTTTGTTGGGATTCAAACCCAGGATGGCATGGCTCTGAGGCAGAAGTGGTACACTAGCCTTTTCCCAGTATTTGCAGCTCTTCTCTGGGGTCATCCATCTGTCCACTGAACACCAGCTCTCCTGCAGGTGCTGGGCTAGGTGATGGGGTTCACCCTGAACCCCAAGCAGAGGACTCCCAGCCCAGCGCTGTCCTCTGCAGCATTCACATTCTGCCTCCCCGGGGTTCGGCTGCTGTCCCATCTTCTCAGGCTACCCTTACCCATCCCATTTCCTAACTTAAGAACATGGATGCCTGGTCAAGGGAGCTGCCCTCCCAAATTAGAAGATTTGGTCAATTACAGAGCTACTTGTCTGCACATGTGTGCGTGTGTGAACAGTCTGTGTTTGCAACAACATAGAGAAAGGTGCTGTGACAGTTTGAAGCTGTTATGTACCCCAGAAAAGGCCATGTTCTTTTAATCTGTTTCTGTGGGTGCAGACTTGCTGTGTGTGGGACCTTTGGATTAGGTTATTTCAACTGACATGTGTTCCGCCTCATTCAGGATGGGTCTTGACCCTCTTGCTGGAGCCCTTTATAAGAGGATAAAAAAACACACACAGAAGTTGAGAGAGTAAACTAAGAGAAGCTCATGGAGAAAAGCCCCGGAGAAGCCAAGAGAGGATCCACAGAAGCTCAGAGAAAAAGCCACTGGAACCAGAAACTGAAAGCAACGAATCCTGGGAGCCAGGGACCAGCAGATGCCAGCCATGTGCCTTCCTGTGTGACAGAGGTGTCCCGGGTGCCAGCAGCCTTCAGAGTCCAGGTATCCTCTTGTTGATGCCTTGAGTCGGACATTTTCATAGCCTAAGAATTATAAATTGTAGGTTAATAAATCCCCATTGTTAATTAATCCCCATGTTCGTTTTTGGTATATTGAATTTCAGTACCTTTAGCAAACCAAAACAGGGGTCTTCACTTACACTGTGTAGGGTTAATAAGTTATTGATGTCCTCGAGTCGATATTGCATCCAACTCCTCAGGGTGCCTCTGTGGGTCTGACATACCCTACCCATGTGCACACACACACACACACACGGACACACACACAAACACATACAAACCGCCCACAATGCACACAGGTATACATGCACACAGATGCAAGCACACACAATTCCCTCTGCCATTGCTACTCCTGTCCATGGAGCAGCAGCCCCCCTTGAGACTCCTAGTTAGAGCTCAGAATGCATATTTCCGTGGAAAAAAGCCACCAAGTCACAGTCCCTCTAAATATACTGTATCGCATACTCTAGGAGGATGGGAGAACATCTAACTCGATTTTGAATCCTCCTGCAACATATGCAGAGGGCCAAGCACATAGCAAACAATGAAATACGTGTATTGGATCTCAATAGAATGGTATCAGTTGAAGTTGGGCTGTTAATAACCCACAGGTACGTTATGGGTTAAGACAGATTGTTACTGACTGGCCAGGGAACAAAGTTATAATATTTCTTCAGGAAAATGAATTCTGGTTTCCAACGGTATCGCACCTTGTTTGTAAAGAAACTGTGGAAGTGCCGCCTGGACTCTGGGCCATCCAGGAGGGCTGGGACCAAGGGGAATTAGAACCCAAGAGGGTTACATCTGGGATCTGGAGGTGAGCCGGAGCAAAACCCAGGGTCGAGATTTCCATGCTAGAGCCAGGGTGTTGGGATCAGAGGTTCTAGATCCAAGGCTGTGGAACCCTGCATGGTTGGCACCGAGGATGGCTGAGGCATTCCTCACTGGGGTGTACAGTCACCAGATGATGATAACGAACAACAAATTATTTCTTAGTGTAAATATGTTCCAGGCAGTATTTGGCATCCTGTGTTTGGATTTGCTGACTCTGGCAGCCCTACTGGGACAGGTCTTGGCATTGAGCATAGGAAACCTCTCCTTGCTGACGAGCCTCTGAGGCTATGAATACCTCTGGGGCCTCGGCTGCCCTTCAGGGCCTTGGAGCCGTCCATTACCAAAGAACACCCCCAAATCACAGAGGAATCCCAGCCAACCTCTGGTTGGGTCTTGAGAGAAGAAACTCCCAGAGAACACACCACTGAGATCTTGAAAGCCCATAGCCTTTTTTGTGCTTTATTTTTTCAATTTATTAATATTCTGAATCTATGAAACAGAACTTTCTGAACACTTAACCACCATTTATACCAGTAATAAATAAAACCTTAAACAATTTTCAAATGATTTTAATCTTTTTTCCTAGTAATTGTCATGAGTTATTAAATTTTTACATCATGAAATATAACCCAGAAATTGTACCAAACAAAATGAACAGCTTGATAATTTGTCATAAAGGGGACACCCGTGTAAACACGAGCCAGGTCTAGGATAGAATATTTTCCCGCACCCTGGAAGCCCTCCTCACGCTGTCTTCATCACTGACCCCCTTCTCCCGACCCCCACCAAGATGTAATCACTATTCTAACTCTTAAATGTGTCACTTTCTGGCTTTTTCCTATAGCTGTAACACCTACGCGTGTCTTAGTTTGGGTTTCTGCAAACGCAGATCCTGAGATGATGACAGGTAGTTTTTTCCAGAGGTGATCCAAGGATGCAGGAGGGAGGAGAGTGAGATGAGAAAAGCTGACAGGCAATTCGTGACTAATGGGGTGACCATAGAGGCCCCCTGGGGTGCAGTTCCACTGGGGCCGGGAGAGGCCATGTGGAACAAGTCTGGGCATCCTCCCACCGATGATGGGGGAGCTGGGGCGAGCACTCGCCATCTTCCTGCCCCCAGTGGTTGGGGCTACCCTGGGGGGCGTTAACTGCCCTGCACTTGAACTGCTCCTGTTGGCAGCACGACCAACTCCCGGGGTGCGAGAGAAAGTGCAGGAGTCTGAGGTGGGAAACTGTCAGGGTTTGGAAACGGTCTACTGCAGCTACAGACAAACCCCAGATGGTCCTAGGACACCCGCGGCACTGCCAATCCATGTACCTGTCTGTGGCAAGATGTGCAGAGTTTCAATCAACACGCTGCTGCCTTCATCTGGAAAAGTCTTGCTTAAAAAAAAAAAAGACAACCCAGCTAAGTAGGGTTTAATAACACTTCGGTTACAATCGCCTTGTTTCCCTGAGTACCCCTGTGCTGCATCCCAAAACTCTAGGGCTTAGTTTAGCCTTTTTTTTTTTAACTTTGTATAAATGGAATCATATGTATATCTTCTGTGTCTGCTTACTTGTGTTCAGCGTTTTGATTTTGTGAGTCACCCAGTTGTTGCGTGTAGCTCTAGACCACTTTCAGTGCTCTTGCTGTCTCACTGTGTGAGTGCACCCCAAGGTCTTTATCCAGCCTCCTGCTGATGGACATCTGGGCTGTTTCCATTTTAGGATTATTACAGATAATGCTACCATGGACATTCTGCTACAAGTTGTTGGCACACATCTGTAGGCATTCCTGATGGGGATATACCTAGGAGTGGCATTTCTGGGTAAATGTATGTTCACCTTTAGTAGAGAATGTCAAACGGTTTTCTAAAAGCTTGTACTAATTTACATTCTAATAGTAGCAAGTATTGCTCACATACTTACCACACTCTGGTATTGTTAGTCTTTACTTTTACCCATCTAGTAGACATGCACTTGTATATAACTGTAGTTATAATTTAAATTTCCTATGACTTATTTATTGACCACCTCAGTATCTCTTTTGTAAACTGCCTGATGCAGACTTCTTTCCATATTTCTGTTGGGTTGTCTGTCTTGCTTATTGATTTATAAACATTTGTTATGTAGTCTAGGTACAAGCCTTTTGCAAGTTCTTAATTTTGATGTTGTACAATTAATCAACTGTTTTCATTATGATGTTCTTTATGCCCTATTTAATAAATCTTTCCTTAACTTCAAGGTTAGGAATATAATTCTCCTATGTTATCTTTGAGAAATTTTATTGTTTTACCTTTCACACTGAGATCTACAATTTACCTAGAATTGATTTTTGTTTTTGGTGTGGAGTTGGTGCCAAGTTTAATTTTTTTCCACATGAATATCCACTTAACTGAGCACAATTTGTGAAAAAAACTGTCCTCTCCTCACATTTACAGTACTACCTTTTTCATAAATCATTAAAAAGATCATAAAGAATCTTATAAACAAATTTGAGTAGAAAGGGATTTTAAAATTAAGGTGAAGTAGACAATTTGATTAAAAACATAGATTGCCAAACTATCACAAAAAACTTTATAGTAAATCTTTATGTTTGTGGGACATCTTCAGCAATGTCCCATTTTTTCATTCCTGATATTGGTTAGTTAGTTTTTCTTTCTCTCTTTTTTTGATCAGTCTTGTCAGGGGCTTATCATATCAGTTAGTCTCTTCCAAAAACCAACGTTGTTGATCCTCTGTGTTGAATGCTTATTTTCTATTTAATTAATTTTAAACCATTTTTTATTGTGGAATATAACATATACACATAGAAGTGATAACTTTCCAAGTGCAATTTAATAAGTAGAGAGTAAATTTCAAAGAATGTTATGAGTTACAGTTCCATGGTTTCAGTTATTTCCTTATTGTGAAATATAACATATATGCAAAAAGGTAGTAACTTTCAAAGTACGATTTAACAAGTAGTTATTTAGGAAATTTCTAAAAATGTTACGAGTTACAGTACCATAGCTTAAGTTATTTACATATTGTGAAATAGATGTACAAAAAGGTGGTAACTTTCAAATTACAATTTAACAAGTAGCTATAGAGCAAATTTCAAAGAATGCTGTGTGTTATAGTTCGAGCATTTCAGTTCTTTCCTTCTAGCTATTCTAATACCCTAGCAATTAAGAAAAAGAAAATTGTATAGAGATTCAGTATTCATAATCCTTTGTTAAATTCCATCTTTTCTGTTGCTACCCCTTCTTCTAGTTTAATCACTTTCCCGATCTTCAGGGATGTCTAGGTGGTGACCACCCTAACCTGTTCATGTTGAAGAGGGTGTCAACTTTATGGGCCAAGGGGACACATCTAGTTGATGTTCTTGAAGAGGCTTTTGCCTCTGGGTTTTGGCACTTAGCTGGCATAGGAACACTCTGGAGGATTTAAGTATATGAAGAATAAACTTAGTGAGTGAAACTTTTATAGAGTCTCGGATAAGTATCCAGATATTCTTTAGAGTTTTTCAGGACTACTGTTGACTTGGGCTTATCATACTGTAGCCATTTGGCATATCTACCTGAATCTTGCATAGGAATAACCTCCGGGACAGCCTCTCGACTCTATTTGAAATCTCTTAGCCCCTGAAACCTTATTTTGTTGCCTTTCTTTGCCCCGTTGTGGTCAAAAAGGCATTCTCAACCCCTCGATGCCAGGGTCAGGCTCATTCCCAGAATCCATGTCCCATGTCGCCAGGAAGACTCACTCACCTTGGTGGGGAGGGTGATGAATTTATTTGCAGAGTTGGGCTTAGAGAGAGAAAAGTCCACGTTTGAGCAACAAAGAGGTTTGCTGGAGGTGACTACTAGGCATAATTATAGGTGGGCTTAGCCTCCTATTTACAGCCATAAATTTCACATGAGTAAGCCTCAAGGTCGAGTGCTTGACTTCTAAAGTAGGGGGTTCCTAAGTTCACATACCACATATTCTGTCCACGATAATACTTCCATGTCTCACATTATCATCACTTAGTTGTACAATCCTCATCTCTCTCCATTCTCATGATCCAAAACACCTCATAGCTCTTTTCAGCCCTTAATTATTTGTCCCTAGTATTTGTGTGGTATTAATAAGGTATTCCTATTAATTATAGTCCCAAGTATGCAGTAGGTAGATTTTTTCCTATATATCACTCTGTTGTCAACTCTCTGTACCAGTGTGATACCTTAGAAGTATATCATGCAAGCACCTATCTATATTTGTAGTGCTGATCTGTGGGATATTTGCCTTTAAAGAACCCCTTTCAATCCTATTTGCCTTCAATGCAGCTCTGATACTTCTAATCCTACTAACAAATAATCATCACCCCTATCCATACCTTTAAATTCACCCTCATTAACATATCTGAACATATTAGATTATCATTCTCCTCCACTAGCTTCTGTCTATCACTAGGTCCCCAATATTCTACGTTATAAGAGATTGATTTTACATTGTTCAGGGAGTTCATGGTAGTGGTAACATACAGCATCTCTCCTTTTGTGTGTGACTTTTCACTCAGCATTATATCTTCAAGGTTCATCCATGTTGCCATATGTTTCAGGACCTTGTTCCTTCTTACTGCTGCATAGTATTCCATCGTATGTATATACTATATTTTGTTTATCCACTCCTCTGTGGAAATACACTTGGATTGTTTCCATCTCTTGGCTCTGGTGAACAATGCTGCTATGAACATTGGTGTACAAATGTCTGTTCGTGTCACTTCTTTCAGATCTTCTAGGAGTGGAATTGCCGGATCATAGGGTATTTTGATATCTAGTTTTCTAAGAAACTGCCAAACTGTCTTCCACAGTGGCTTTACCATTATACATTCCCACCAGCAATGAATAAGAGATCAGATTTCTCCACATCCTCTCCAGCATTTATTGTTTCCTATTTGTTTAATGGTAGCCATTCTTCTTGGTGTGAGATGGTAACTCGCGGTGGTTTTGATTTTTATTTCCTTGATAGCTAGTGAAGATGAACATTTTTTCATGTGTTTTTTAGCCATTTGTATTTCCTCTTCAGAAAAATGCCTTTTCATATCTTTTGCCCATTTTATAATTGGGCTATTTGTACTACTTTTGTTGAGTTGTAGGATTTCTTTATGTATGCAGGATATCAGCCTCTTATCAGCTATATGGTTTCCAAATATTTTCTCTCATTAATCTGGCTGCCTCTTCACCTTTTTGACGAAGTCTTTTGTGGCACAGAAGCTTTTGATTTTGAGGAGTTCCCATTTATCTTTTTTTCTTTTGTTGCTTGTGCTTTGGGTGTAAGGTCTAAGAAGCCACCTCTTATTACTAGGTATTGAAGATGTTTCCCTATATTATCTTCTAAGAGTTTTATTGTGCTGTCTCTTATATTGAGGTCTTTGATCCACACTGAGTTAATTTTTATAAAGGGTGTGAGATAGGGGTCCTCTTTTATTCTTCTGGTTATGGGTATCCAGTTCTCCCAGCCCCAGTTGTTGAAGAGACTGTTCTGTCCCAGTTAAGTGGATTATGGAGTCTTGTCAAAAATCAGTCGACCATAGGACTGGAGGTCCATTTCCAAACTCTCAATTCAATTCCACTGATCAATATATCTATCTTTGTTCTAATACCATGCTGTTTTGACAACTGTGGCTTTATAGTAGACTTCAAAGTCTGGAAGAGTAAGTCCTCCCACTTTGTTCTTTTTTAGGATATTTTTGGCAATTTGGGGCCCCTTTCCCTTCCAAATAAATTTGATAACTAGCTTTTCCAAGTCTGCAAAGTAGGTTTTTGGAATTTTTATTGGAATTGCATTGAATCTGTAGATCAGTTTGGGTAGAATTGACATCTTAATGACGTTTAACCTTCCAGTCCATGAGCATGAATATCTTTCCACCTATTTAGATCCTTTTTAAAATTTCTTTTAGTCAAGTTTTGTAATTTTCTGTGTAGAGGTCTTTTACATCCTTGGTTAAGTTTATACCTAGGTAATTGATTTTTTTTAGTTGCTATTGTGGATGGAATTTTTTTTTGATTCCCTCTTTAGTTAGGACATTACTAGTGTATAGGAACATTATCGACTTATGTTCATTAATTATTAGGCCATTACTAGTGTATAGGAATATTACTGACTTATGTTCATTAATCACCACTTTGTTGAATATTTTTATTAGCTCAAATAACTTTGTCATCGATTTCTCAGGGTTTTCCAAATATAAGATCATATTATCTGCAAATAATGACAGTTTTACTTCTTCCTTTTCAATTTGGATACCACTTATTTCTTTGTCTTGGCGAATTGCTCTGGCTAGAACTTCTAGCACAATGTTTAATGATAGAGGTGACAGTGGGCATCCTTGCCTCATTCCCAATCTTAGGGGGAAGGCTTTCAGTCTCTCACCACTGAGTACTATGCTGGCTGTGGGTTTTTCATATATGCCCTTTATTTTATTGAGAAAGGCTCCTTCAATTCCTACCTTTTGAATTGTTCTTATCAAAAAGGGATGCTGAATTTTGTCAAATGCTTTTTAGCATCTATCAAGATGATCATTTGATTTTTCCCTTTTGATTTGTTGACATGTTGTATTACATTGTATTACATTGATAGATTTTCTTATGTTGAACCACCCTTGCATGCCAGGAATGAACCCCACTTGGTCATGGTGTGTAAATTCTTTTAATGTGCCTTTGGATTCAATTTGCAAGTGTTTTGTTGAGAATTTTTGCATCCATGTTCATTAGGGAGATTGACCTATAGTTTTCCTTTTTTTGGTATCTTTATATGGTTTTGGTATCAGAGTGATACTAGCTTCATAAAATGAGGTAGTATTCCATTTTCTTCAGTTTTTTGAAAGAGTGTGAGCAGGAATGGTGTCAATTCTTTTTGGAAAGTTTGGTAAAATTCCCCTGTGAGTGTGTGAGACTCTAGGCATTGGTGGTGTTGTCTGACTCTTTATTCTACTTTGATCTGAGGTTATCTTTTCTTTTGCTGCTTCTTAACTGTCATGTTTTTTTCTCTCTTTCTTTTTTCTTTTTCTTTTTCCTCGTTACCTTCTTTGACTCTTCCTCCTGCTTTGTGGAAGAAATGTAGATGTCCTTATATAGATAGTGGTGAGGGTGGTGAATACATAAATATGTGACTAGACAGGGACCCACTGATTGTTTACTTAGGATGGACTGTATGGTGTGTGAAAAAAACATTTTAGAAAAAAAACAGGTTGATGACAAGACCTTGAGGACAATATACTGAATGAAATAAGGCAGACATGTAAGGCAAATATTGCAGGGTCTCACTGATAGGAGCTAATTATAATATGTAAACTCATAGACATGAAATGTAAGTTACCAAGATATAGAACGAGGCTAACGAATGGGGAGCGGTTGCTTAATATGAGCAGAATGTTCAATTAGGGTGAACTTAAACATTTGGAAATGGACAGAGGTGATGGTAGCACATTGTGAGAATAACTAACAGTGCTGAATGGTGCATGAATGAGGTGGAAAGGGGAAGCTCAGAGTCATGTATGTCACCAGAAGGAAAGTTGGAGGTTAAAAGATGGGAATGTGTAAAACAGTAAAACTTGTGGTGGGCAATGTCTGAGATTAACTGTACAAATATTAGAAATCTGTCATGAACCAGAACAAATGTATGACACTACAACTAGGAGTTAATAATAGAGGGGCATATAGGAAAAAAATATATACTGATTGCAAACTATATATACAGTCAGTAGTATTTCAACATTCTTTCATAAACAGTAACAAATGTACTATACCAATACTACGAGTCAACAATGGAGGGGGGTGGTTAGGGATATGGGAGGATTTGAGTTTCCTTTTCTTTTCTTCTTTTTTTTTTTTCTTCGTCTTTATTTCTTTTCTGGAATAATGAAAATGTTCTAAAAATTGAACAAAAATTAATTGTGGTGATGGATGCACAGCTGTATGATGGTACCAGGGGCAATTGATTGTAAACTTTGGATCTTTGGATAATTATATGGTATGTGAACAATCACAATAAAAAAAATTTTTTTTTTAATTTCCCCTGTGAAACCATCTGGTCCTGGACTTTTATTTGTAGGTAGATTTTTGGTGACTTATTGGGTCTCTTTGCTTGTGATTGGTTTGTTGAGGTCTTCTATTTCTTCTCTGGTCAGTCTAGGATGTTCATGTGTTTCCAGGAAATTGTCCATTTCCTCTAAATTGTCAGGCTTGTTGGTATACAGTTGTTCATGGTATCCTCTTATGATTTTTTTTTCCTTTAGGATCCATAGTAATTATTCTGCTCTCATTTCTGATTCTCTTTATTTGGGTCTTCTCTCTTTTTAACTTTGTCAGTCTAGCTAAGAGAGTGTCAAGCTTGTTGATCTTCTCAAAGAACAAATTTTTGGTTTTATTTATTCTCTCTATTGTTTTTTTGTTCCCCAGCTCATTTATTTCTGCTTTAATCTTTGTTATTTCTTTACTTCTACTTGCTTTAGGGTTAGTTTGCTGATCATTTTCTGGCCTCTTCAGTTTTTCAGTTAGGTCTTTGGTTTTAGCTCTTTTTTGCTTTTTGATGTATGCTTTTAGAGCTATAAATTTCCCTCTCAGCACCACCTTTGCTGCATCCATTAGGTTTGATATGTTGTGTTCTCATTTTCATTTGTCTGTAGATATTTAGCTATTTCTCTTGCAGTTTCTTCTTTAACCCACTGGTTGTGAAAGATCTGGTTCTTTGGTGGTTATTGATTTCTAGTTGCATTCCATTGTGTTCATAGAATGTGTTTTGAATAATTTCAGTCTTTTAAAAATCATTAGTACTTGTTTTGTACCCCAGCATATCCTGGAGAACATTCCATGGGCACTAGAGAAGAAAGTATACCCTGGTACTTTAGGATATTAACGATCTATATAAGTCTGTTAAGTCTAATTGGTTTATCATATTGTTTAGGTTCTCAATTTCCTTATTGGTCCTCTGTCTAGCTGTTCTATCTATAGGAGGGAGTGGTGTATTGTAGTCTCCTATTATTGTTGTAGAAATGTCTGTTGCTCCCTTCAGTTTAGCCAGTTTGTCTCGTGTTCCTTGGAGCTCCTTGACTGGGTGCATACACATTTATGATTGTTATTTCTTCTTGGCAAATTGTCCCTTTTATTAATATATAATGTCCTTCTTTGTCTCTTATGACCTTTTTGCATTTAAAGTCTATTTGGTCTGGTATTAGTATAGCTACCCCTGCTTTCTTTTGGTTGCAGCTTGCGTAGAATACTTTTGTTACAGCCTTTCACTTTAGATGAGTCTCTTGAAAACAGCATGTTGATGGATCTTACTTTTTTTTTTAAACATTAATAAACATTCACTTTTATTTGATTTACATTCCTCCAGTAAATTGAGTACCAATTACATGGCAGATACATAACTACATAACTAAGTTATTTTCCAAAACAAAAAAGATTATACTTCTTTGGAACAGAGAAATATATATGGACACTGGTATTTTTCATGTTTATAAAAAAGTTGTTACATAATTTTAATTTATAGAAATAGTTATATGACACCAAGTAATTACACAATAAATGTCTTTATTTTCAGCAATGAGTGGTAAAGGAGCAA
>PVKY010002928.1:0-23457 GCA_004027775.1 Bradypus variegatus | reverse complement strand
CTTGCCGGGGTGCCCCCAGCTCCCACCCCCTTTGGGAGCCAAGCCATGCCCCCCTGGCTCCCTTGGAGCACCCAGGCTGTTCCATAGGGCACGATGGGGGAGGGGAGGGAGGGAGGGGAGCCCTTGGTCTGAGCCGGAGCCCACAGTTGGGGGCATGGGGATTAGGGGACTGAGGTTGGCAAGGCCCCTTCCTGGGACGCAAGGGCTCGACTTGCCACTGAGCCTGGCCTGGGGGCAGGGGTGATGAACACGGGTGGAGTCATTATAAATCAAAAAAAATAAAATAATAAAATAGAAAATAAAACCCATCACAAAAAAATGTACAACTCAGGTGAGGGTAGGGGCAGCCTCTGCAGGACTCCCCCAATTTCTCAAGAACAGAAACAGCAGAGAAATAAATTAAGGGATGCAGTGGCCGCCACCAGCCAAGCGCCCACAGCAACCCGCACCCACGCTGGCCACGGAGGTTAGCAAGCTGGGAGCCTCTGGGCCCGTCTGCCCCACACCCTGGAGGGCAGATGCTCCTGGCCGGCTGCAGTAGAGGCCCAGGGCAGTGTCTCCTGAGAGGAGGGGTGACAGTGTCAGGAAGAGAAGGGGAGGCCGGGAGGAGAATGGTGATGAGGGGAGTCACTGCTATGGAAGTAGCTGGTGCCCAGATTAATGCCAACAAAGTTCCGGGAAGCAGGGGGAGGGGGCGCTGTGCTTTCAGACAAAAGCTCTCCCACAACGGAGAATGCCCAGCGTCCCTGCTCGGGGACAAGCAGCCCGGGCGGTCCCCTGGGCACCTGGCAATCTGCTGGCAGCCCCCTCTCCTCTCCCGGCCTGGGGTCAGTCCCTCCTTCTACCCGGGAGGGGGTGGGAGAAGATGGCACAGACTTTTGAGGAAGGGGAATGAATGCCCCCACAGCAGCTCGTGGTAGGAAATGCCCAGCTCTGGGGAGGGGGGGAGGGCAGAGGGTACAGTGTGGAGGGAGGCCAGAGCCCCTCGCCCTCGCCACGGCAGCCCCCAGAGCAGCCGCCAGCCCCCTCCTTCCAAGCCGCGCGGCACCCCCCACCCCCAGCTGCCCAGGTCTCAAGCCTAGGGCCCGAGGTCGAGGTCGGGGGAAGGCCACCTCTGGTGGTTTGCTTGGAGGGGAAGGAGGGAAGGAGAGGGGAGAAGCTCGAGTGGGCCCGGCGGAGGGACTGACGGGGAACTCCACCACTCTTGCCTGAGAGTGTTCCAGCCCTGAGCCACCCTCCCGGGAAACCCCAGAGGATCCAGTCTCGACCGTCCCCGTGGGGCAGGGAGGAAAGGTGGCCGCTGGGATTTTTTTTTTTCTTTTTATCTTTTTGGTAATAAAAAATTTCTTGGTTTAGGCGAAATACTCTGTGCAACCGCAGTACCGAGGGGGAGCCCTGCCCCCCCGCCCCTCCCTCCCCTTCCTTTGCCTCCTGTGGGGGGAGGGGGGAAAGGGGAATTCTAGGCAGGGGTGAATGTGTGGGGGGAAAGAACCATCTCCCCTCCCCCACAAACACGGAAGAAAAAACAGGGCCGGGGAGGGACAAGTGCCAGCAGGGGGAGACACACCAACCCCGTACGCAGTCTCCTGGGGGCGAGCGGCCAGCCCCAGCAGCGAGGTCCAGCTGGCCTCCGGTCTCCCCCCGCTCCCGGCAGCCTGTTAGAGCTTTAGCTCGTTGGCTATTTTGGAGGCAATGTTTTTGAAGGCCATGGAGGTGCCCGATATCCGCTTAAATCGAACGCCATTGAGAGACAGCCGCGGCAGTTTGCACACCTCCATCTCCCACTGTACGAAGTCCTCGTGGCCTGGCGTGCCGTGCATGCACAGCAGCATGTATTTCTCGTGCAGCTCGCTCTGGCAGCTGTTTGCGTCCAGCACCTTGCGGATCTCCCGCATCATCTCATTGGGTTCCATGGAGCTCGTGGTCTTCATACTCCACGTGAAACGTAGTGAGCGGGGCTTGGCCTCTCGAAAATCTTCCTTTTCTTTCTCACTGACTCCGCTGCCCACCACGTGAGGTCTGTGGGGAGGGCAGAGTCAGCCATCAGGCAGAGACTGAGCCACTCCCCCACCAACAGCCCGAGACCAGAGAGGAGAGCAGCAGGGTGCAGAGGGCGGTGGGGGCTGTGAGAGGGAGTGGCTGGAACCTGGTCGGGGCAAGAGGGGGGTAGGCGGCCCCCCGACCCTCCATTTCCCAGGTGGAGGAGACAGGTGAGGAGAAGCCAGGCCCCCAGGCGTGTGTCTGCTTGTTCCATGCAGTTATCAGTTCTTTCTGTGAAAAGGGAGCTGAGGGAAGAAACGGGAGTGTGTGCTTAGCAGCACCGAGCAGCTCACAGACCGAGAGCCACGTGGTGAGCAAGGCTGCGGGCAGGAATCTGCAGCCCCAACCACCCAGCCCAGGGCGCCTACTTCCAGAACACAGCACACTGGAGAAGAGCCCAGAGCTACTGCAGCTGGGGAGTGAGTGAGGGTCGTCTGAGGAAAGGGAGGCCCCAAGAAGGGCGGGGGGACAGGGCAGAAGCACTGGAGGAAGAGCCAAGTGGCAGAAGGAAGAGAGGAGCAGGAGGCTGTGGTGAGCCCGGTGGCCCAGGCAGGGCCGGTGCTGGCTCCAGCCCTCTCACCTGAGCGTCTCCACTCGGTCTTTGCTCTCAGGTTCATTCAGGTTCCTCAAAAAACAGAGCGAGGGAGAGTTTAGTGCCAGGGCCTCTCGCTCCTTCCGCCGCCACAGGCCCAGGTGAGGGTGGGTACGGGCAGGCCCTGCGGAACCTCCCACGGGCAGCTCCACTGTCCCTCCCCGCACTCCTTCAGCTCCTGGCCTCTGTCCCAGCAGGGGGAGGGGACCATGGGTGCGCACCCAGGTTTGGAGCCCACAGCCCCAGCTCAAGGCGGCCCCGCGACCAGGGCTCACGTTCTGCTCTGGGGGAGGGCTGTGAGTGGGTTTCTGCACCAATATACCCAGGTCTCAGAACTGCAGTCCTCTTGGAGGGAAGGGGCTGCCATGTTTTGGATCTCTGTGGGAGAAGGGGAGTGATGTAGCAGCCTCTCCCAGGAGGCCCAGAGGGCCAAGACCTGGAGCTGCTCAGACTATGCCTGGTGATGGCGGGAGGGGGAGAAGGGCATACGCTCTAGACTCCTTGCCAGCCTGCCGGGACATCTGCTTGCACAGAAGGGAGGACGGAGGGCAGGGCGGGGCAGACACTTTGGAAGGGGGCTGTGGGGAAAAGGTCTGGCCCCGCTGAGCGGCTTCTCCAGCTCCTGGCTGGAAGACTGGGGGCCTGGAGCTGGGAAACTGGGGACTGCAGAGGAGGGCAGTGATGAGAGGAGGAAAGAGAGAAGCAGCAGCAGCACATGTAAAAGGAACACAAAGACACCATAGACACACGAATGCAACAAGCGCACTGTGAGCGGGGAGCCCGGGGTAAGCGCGGGAAGGAGCCCTCAGCTGCTCTCTCCAGCCCCACCGGAGGGCCCGGCTCCTGTGTGTGGCGGAAGCCCCTGCAGGCCTCGGACAACATTAGGAAGCCGCGTGAAGAGTTGGGTGGGGAGGAGTGAGTAGAAGGGGCACAACCTGAAGCCCCTGTTATTGACAGGTTCGCCACCAGTGGGGGTGTCCTGGCCCCTCTGTAGGGCCTTGGGCTGCCTTGGCCTTGGAGAACCAGTGCCCCCAAGCAGGACCTGGCCTGGGTCTTCAGCTTGGTATTTGGCCCATCTGGGCCCCCAGAGAGGATGACAATGGGGCCAGGGGTAGAAGAGCCAGGACCTGGCCTGGGAACGGAGATGCCCAAGGGCAGGACCTCACACTCTTTCTCAGGGCTTGGGGGCAGAACTGCCCCTGCTCTAGAATATGCCAGCTCCAGACTCTGGAAGCTACAGGAGAAAACAGCCCAGGAGAGAAGAGGCTTGATTCTATCCAGATACTGCTGCAGGGAGGGGGTGTGCTGAGGAGCTGCCAGGTGGGGGTGCTGTACCCCATTTGTGAGGCAAAGGCTCCATGGGCCTGGAGGAGTCAGACTGAAACCTGGGGACTGAGTGTCCCTGAGGTGCCTCCAAAGTTCTGCCATCCCATAGGGCAGGGGGAAGAGGTCAAAAGCACTGACATTCAGGGGCCCAGAGGAGGGGTGGGCCAGGAGACCCCCATGTGAAATACCACCCCAGAAGCACTTTTAACCCCAGTGGAGCCTCCTCATAGCGCATGCACACAGCAGGGGAAAGGGACAGAAAAGGAACCCAACATAGTGACCCAAACCCCAAAGGGGGGGGGCAGCGAGGACGACAATCTTAAAGGGAGAATTCCCTGAGCAGGGATGGGGGACAGGCCCAGCTGCAGGCCCCAGGCCCATTATTTCCAAAGCCATTTGTCCTGAGAGGGCAAACATGCCCTCTCAGGGGCCGTGTGCTCCCCAGCCCTGCCCGTCTGTGAGATGGCAGGCAGGGCAGGCCCGGGCGGGTGCCCAGTCGGAGGCAGTCTTCATCCCTTTAAGATGGCAGAGGGAGGAGGCCACACAGACCTGGTTAGCAGACGGAGAAGGGAGCGAGAGCCAGAAAAGGGGAGTTAGTGATGGAGGCAGGGCACAGGACACCGACACACACACACAGCGGGCTCAACGCCTACCTTCTGGCAAACCTGAAAGACAGATTTCTAAAAAAACAAACAAAAAAAGACAAAATAAAAAAAGAAATAAAAAAAAAAACCAACAAGACGGTATGTGGATAAGCAGGTGGGGAGTGGGCTTTACAGGTCCAAGAGACACCCCGTTTTTGGAAGAGCCGCTCAGCGAGACTAGAGTCCGAGATGTCCAGACCTGCTCACGCCCCTCCCTGCAGCCACCCTGGCCCCTACGCTCCAGGGCTGGAGAGGGGCAGCGGGTTGGGCCAGTCCAGCTGCGTGGAGGGAGACGCAAGCCAGCCTGAGCTCCCAGAGACCCCCAGTGCTTCCTGCGCCCCTACTCCAAGGTGGGTGGAGGACATGGGATGGGGACAGGGAATGTGCCAGGAGGCAGAACTCCCAGGTGCACTGTGAGGGTCAAATTTACCCCCTTGGGGTTGCAGGGGCTGAGGCATGGGAAACCCGTGAAGAGGCTCCTCACCCATAGGAGAGCCTTGGCGCCCCCATGCTCCATGGGACAAGGGCCACCAAGGGCCCCCACCAGCTATTTCACTTATCGGCTCCATCTACCCTGGGGAGTGAGAGGGGAGTGGCTGCAGCCAGACCGGTGCTCTTGTCTTAAATAACCATAACCAACTGGGTGGGAGGGAAGGAGGTCAAAGGGGCTGAGGCAAGAGATTAGGAAAAGGCCTATTTTCCTCGTGGGCCCAGGCCAGCTCATGCCTCATGACTTTGCAGCTGCGTCACCAAATATAAGTTTCCATGGGAACCCAGGAGAGAAGAGGGGGGCTTTTATTTTAGTATCTGAGTTCACACCCTCCTAGAGGAGGCGGCAGGGGCCATCTGCTTGGGGCCAGAGAATGAGGGGTGTGTGCAAGGAGGTGGGGAGGGGCCCAGGAGGGGCCCAAGAGGGGCCAGGCCTGGGCACAGGAGGTGTCGACAAAGACCATGCCCACTCCCAGCTTGGGCCTCAGGCCTTTTCTCTCCCCAGGACCCAAGCCCAGCTCTGGCTGCCCCCAACCCCACCCCCAGGCAGGCAGGAAGGCCTGGCCTCGGTCTCCCTAACACCCTGAACACCTGACTCACCTGCGTACAAACTTGGAGGTGAATTTGCTGAAGATGCTCCCAGAGGCCCCCCGCCGGCCCTGGCTGTTGCCAGAGGGGGAGGCTGGGGTCACACCGTAGGGCAAATTCTGCTGGTCCCGCACCTGTCGGAGCTGCCCGGCATGGAAGGTGCTTCGACTGGACACACCCCGGGGAAAATTGGTTCGGTCTGGGGCTCCACCACTGGTGCTGATGTTGTGGGCGGAGGGGGAGGCTACGGGGACACGCTGGGGGGCTGTGCTGTGGGAACAGAGGTGGGGTAGAGGGGAGAGCATCAGGGCACAGAAAAGCCACCGCCACCGAGCACCTGGAGTGCCCTGTGGTAGGAAAAGGGAAGGGAGAGGCTAGGTCAGAGGCAGCCATCACAGAGGACACAGAAGGAAGGGGTAGACCACTGAGGACACCAGTAAGGAGGAAGTTGGGGTGAAGGGTGGACGGAGCTGGTTTGGGTGAGGGAGGGAGGCAAGGAAGGTTAAGAGTGAGAGAGAGCAGTACAGGCTGAAGAGAAGTGGCTCCTATGGAGCTAGGAGCTCAAGGGGACAATGCCGAACAGCCCTCAAAGATGGCGTCTCTGTGCTGCTGACCATCCCAGGAAGGCCCAGAAAAAAGGCTTCTCTGAGCCTCAGGACCACTCCCTGCAAATCTGTTTTGAGAGGTAGAGCTGGAGGAAAAGAGGGACATGTATACCATTTTTTGTTCTGTCCCCTTCCTGGCTGCAGGGGACGGAACCATTTCTTGTGGCTAAGATGACAAGAAAAGAGCAGGACCCCCAGATGGGAAGAAGAAATTGTTGTGGGTGGGGGTGGGGCAGGCTGAAGGCAGCAGATGCACCAGCTGCCCCAGCACACTTGCCTGGGCCGCGGCACCTCACAGTTACTCTCCGTGGGGGGCAGCCCAGAGGCCTTGTTGGGGTGCATGGAGGCCGACATGGATTTCTGGTGCTGGCGGGGCCGGGCCGCAGAGACTGCGGCGGAAGCAGAAGCCGTGGAGGCCCGGGACCCTGGCATGGTTAGGCTAGGAGACAAAAGCAGCGGAGAGGCCCGGGTTAGGGGGTGGGGGGCAGGAGGCTTGGATTAGGAAGCAAGGACAGGGTAAGAGCCAGAGCTGAAGTGCACCCGCAGGACGCAGGTCAGGCCCAGGGAGCTGCAACAAGATGCAAGTCAAAGCTGAGCACCGTGGGGATGGGAAGCGAGGGCAGGGTGAGGAAGCAATGGGGGGGTGGTGCACAGCCTGGGAAGAAGAAACCAAAAATGAAATGAAGGAAAGCTGCCAGGAGGCAACTACCTCTCGGCTGCACTGGTCTCCTAGGAATTCAAAAAACATCAAGGATGTTTCCCTTTCAGAAAAGAGTGGGGTGTCACTAAGGGGAAACTTACTAAGCTCAGAAAGGGTGGAGCCTGGAACTCCACACCCCAGGAAATGCTGTTGGGGTTAGTGACCCTGCTCTCCCAGGCAGCAAGGGGCAGCAAGGCTGGAGTCGCCCTCCACGTGCACACCTCAGAAGGGCATCTCTTGGTTTTGCCCTGAGCCAGGGCCCAAAGGGCAAGGCCTTTGGCACTGATGCCCAGAGGAGGGCAGTACTCTGCCCTGGATGTGGGAGAGAAGCAAGGAGGCAGCTGAGATGGTCACTGAGGGGAAAAGAAAGGGGTGGAGCAGGGCCAAGGGAAGGTGCTGGTGTGAGGAGAGCTGGACTGAATAGACCAGGGCTGAGCTCCAGGGCACAGGGAGGAAGGCTCTGGCTGGGAGAGGGGAGGGTGCTGCCGACAGACATCACAGCGGTGAGAGGCTGCTGGTGCCCGACTCCAGCGAGTGTGGCGGGCCGAGGTCTGGGCCTGCTCACCTGTCTTTGCCATTCTGGATAGAGGCCTGGCCAAGGCTGGCCCTCTCCAAAAGTGGGGAATTCCTGCTTCGATTTGTGCTGGTGGAGAGGACGCTGTTCTGTGGGGAGTAAAGAGTGAGAGTTGCATCATAGAAAACCAAAGGCTTCTGCTGTCAGGTTCCTTCCCCAGGGCACAGAACCCCCTTCCCCACACCTTCCACCTCAAGCAGACGGGGAGGGAGCACTGGCGGGATGGGAGGTTTGGCGGGGGCTAGAGGGGCGGAGGGGGTGGGTGTGGCTCACCGTGGAGGGGGTGGGGGTGGTCTTCTTTCTCTCCAGGCCGGGCAGGGGGCTGGCAGGCACTTTGGCTGTGCTGCTGGCCTTCCGCCCTGCCTCCCGGTCCTCCTCAGGCCGCTTGTTCTCTGCGTTGTTACTCTGGGTCTTCTTAGAGTAGGAATTAGAGGTGGGAATGGCAGGACCAGCTGCTGAGCCAGAGGGAGTGGGTGAGTCCAGGTGCACCGCGGGCCTGTCAGGTGAATGCTCCTCTCCTACAATCTTGCCAGCAACCCAGCAAACCCCCATTTCACAGAGGCTGAGGGAAGGTAAGTGACTCACCCAGGGCCACACAACAAATAAGTGGCTGAACCGGGAAAGAAACAAAGCTGTGTCACCCAAAGCCCCCAGAGCCTCTGACCCCTCTGGTGTCCCACTTGCAACTCCCCAAAGCACTTACCCTGATCGCTGAAGCGCCGCTGCTTGGGGTTGGCCGAGACACTGCGCTGTACCTTGTGGGATGGGGAAGGGGCACTGCTATTGGTCAGATCAGCTGAAGGCCGGGGCTTCAAGGTGATGGTGTCACCCTCCAGCTGCAAGGACAGAAAACTTGGCATCATGGGAGGGTAGAAGTTACGCAAAGATCCCTAAGGATAGACACACTGACTGCCCTGCCTGAACAGGGCGCACCCCAGGGGCTCGTGAGACACCACCCCCAAAGACCAATGTGCAACCAAACGTATTCCCCTTTCATCCCTGCCTTTCACACATGCCCCAACCCAGACACCAGCAAATGTACCCTCCTGCACCAGAAAGATAACCTGAGAGACCCCAATACCCACAGAGAACACATATTCAGACTTAGGGACCACATCCCTCACCCCGCCACACAAGCACCAACAAGGGCCCACGCCAACTACCACTCAGTGCCTCTTGAGTAGGCTAAGGCAGGAACCTGGACAGAGAGTGCACCACTGTCGGGAAGAGCAGGTGGGGAGGCTGAGGGCACATGCGAATGCTCAACGAACACACACAGACTCACAGACGTGGTTCCTCACAAATCCTCCAGAGCCCAGACAGGCGGATGGGCACGCACTCAGACACAAACCAAAGACAAGCCCCAGATAGAAACAACACACAGACTCCGATTCCTGGAAGAAGGCTACAGAAGCACTCAAACCCACCCCCAGACCCAAACACTTGGAAACAGACGTAAAGAACCCAGATCAACAGACACGCAACAAATGACTGACTGGCCCAGGCAGACTGACCTAGACACAGTCTAAACAACACAGACTGAGCCAGACCACTGCACCCAGGTCGAGACCCAGACCCAGACCCAGAGCCTCCCACCAGCTTTCTTATTCATTCACCAATGAAGATCAGGAAAAGCCAGGGTCAGGGGACTGGGGCCTGCAGCTGAGGCTTCAATTTGGTCAGCAGAGGGCACACCTACAGGGAGATGAGCTTCTGCCCCCAAAGAGTGTAAGAAGCCTGGGGGTGCCACTGATGGCATGGCTGGCCGGACCAGGCAACGGACCAGGGAGCACACACCTCGGAGCTCTTGTAGCCCAGGAGCAGATAGGTAGCCATCACCTCGTTGTACCTCTGGCCCACCAGAGAGTCCTGGATCTCTTCCCTTGTGTAACCCATGGACACCATCAACTCTGCACAGGGCAGACAGACAGTTAAGGCAGGTTCTGACCCCTTGGAAGGCCCAACCCCATGGCCAGCACAGCCTCACCTGTCCTTCGGGGGTCCTTGTAGTCTGGGAGTGGCTCCACGTAAGGCTTTAGTTCATCATCTTCATGACCCACGTTCATCCATCGATCTTTCATGATTTGCTGGGGAGCAAAGGGAAGGGAAAAGGGCAGAAAGGCAGGAACCTCAGCTGGGGGGTCTGCCTGGGAACCCCAGGACCTGCACACCAGAGGCTCGAGGCTGCTCACCTCTAAAGTGCCTCTCTTGCTGGGATTGAGAATGAGAAATTTCTTGAGCAGGTTTTCACAGTCCGTGGACATATAAAACGGAATACGGTATTTCCCTCTCAGCACCCGCTCTCGCAGTTCCTGTAGGGGGATCCAGGATTCAGACATTTAAATCTCCCTGAGGCCAAGGGAAGAAAGCTAACAGGCAGGATCTTCAGAGCTAAGACTGGCCAGGCAGACATAAATGAGATCTGGTAGGAGGCAGACAGTCTGGGACAAGACATTTCATCAGAGAGGCAGTGAACTCAAATATTCTGGTGCCCTCTAGCTTGACCTGTCAGAGCCCAGCAACCCCAGAGTTCCCTGGGACAGCAGGGCAGGCAAGGATGTACAATTATCCCACTCCTCAGAAAGGAAGTGAAGTTACTGCCTTGGGTGCAGAAGACCTTTCAGTGTTGCCACCTTTAGCAAGCCCATCTCTGAAGCTCTGGCTTGGGAGAAAGGTAGGGAGGTGGCAAAGGTGAGAGGTCAGGGCTCAGACCAGAGGCTGAAAGAGGAAATGAGAAGTAACAAAAGTGAGCTAAGCCTGCACTTCACCCCACCTTGAGGTTCTGTCCATCAAAAGGCAGGGATCCGCTGACCAGTGTATACAGGATGACTCCCAGGCTCCACACGTCCACCTCGGGTCCATCGTATTTTTTGCCCTGGAAGAGTTCTGGGGCCGCATATGGGGGACTGCCACAGAAGGTATCCAGCTTGTTCCCAAAGGTGAATTCATTGCTAAAGCCAAAGTCTGCAATCTTGATGTTCATATCAGCATCCAAGAGCAGGTTTTCGGCCTGCGAAGTAAGATGGAAACTGTCACGGAACCAAGCAGCCCACACTAAGGCAATGGGATTGGAAGGAGCAGAGGAGAATGAGAGGACAAACAGGAAGTCTTAGGACTTTCTCTACCGCTCCTGGGGCAGTTTCGGTCAGTGTGGGAGGAGGGCAACACGGGCACCTCCACCACAGGCAGCAGGTGAGCACTGGGATCTGAAGGCCCTGGGAGCCTGCGAGCTGCACCAGGCTTCCACGCCGGGCCCCGCTTCATCACGGCCATGCCCAAGAGGACTGAGGTGGTCAGCCCCAAGTGCGAACGTCTCAGGGAAAGAGGTGGTGCAGGCATGTGTGCACACCTGCAAAACTCCAATCACACAGCTGTGGGGACGCCCAAGGTTCTTCCCTCGGTCAGCCCCCAAGCTGCCTGAAGGACGGGAAAGCCTGGGGGTGCCCCTGCCACGTCTGGCAGCCCTGACAGGTGACGTGCCTGGAGCTGAAATGGCAGAGGCCCTCTGCTCTTCTGCTGGAACCGGATCCTAAGTCCAGTCTCAGGGCCTGTATCAGAAGCAGCCCTAGGGCTTCCTCATGGGCTCAAAAACAATCAGGGCTGGAGTTTCCTTGGGGCCTGATGAGTCACGTGATGGTGAATGGAGGAGGACCACCCAGCCCACGTGGAAAGACACAGGGGATAACAGCACAGCCTACCTTTAGGTCTCTATGAACAATGAACTTCTGGTGACAGTATTGCACAGCAGACACTATCTGAAAGGAAGCAAGAAGGGTCAGCCCAGGGTACCTGAGGGTGGGCTCCAGGGGCCACCGGCTGAACTGGGACCCTGCGACCAGTTCTAAGCTGCTACCCAGATAAGCCACACCCAAAAGACCCTCCAGAGGCCACTTAGAGACAGCAGCTCTTCATTCTATGCCAAACCCTAAAAGGCAGAGGTCAGGCCTGCTCTCCGTGGAGGAAGTCACACCCACCTGGCGGAATTTAGCTCGAGCCTCTTTTTCTTTCATCCTGCCATGAGCCACTAGGTAATCAAACACCTCTCCTGAAAGAGACAGGGGTAGGGAACTAGGTCAGAGCTTGCTGGTGTTGGGGTGGGGGTGGGGGGGTAATGGGGACACAACAGGAAGAGGCAATTCCACACCTACCTCCACTAGCATATTCCATGACAAGGTAGAGTGTTTTCTCAGTCTCAATCACTTCAAATAATTTAACTAAAAGAGAAAGGCCAAGCCATGAGTCAAAGCAGCAGCAGGGGCCAAACATCAAGTCCCAACATGTACGGGGGCATCCTAGGGATGAAAGTTCCCACATCCTCTCCCTCCCAAGGACAAGTTCCTCTCATACCAGCCAAACTACTAGGGACAGCCCGGTGTGCCAGAGGTAGAGCTGGATTTGGAGCTGAACTACCCCAGAGGCATCCTTGAAGACTACAGACTCCAGAAAGCAACGTGCCTCAGGGAAGACTACGTGCCAGAAAGTGTAGCCCTGCTGTAGGGGGAGGAAGGAAGGAATGACAAGTGGTTCTCACCTATGTTGGGATGATTCAAAACCTTCATTATTCTTACTTCACGGAATAGCTGGAAAATAAAATGTCAGGGGTCATGCGTGCTCTCCTTGCTCCTTTCAGGTCCCCTCCAAACAGAGCCACTGCTAGGATTCTTTTTTCAGAAGCACAGGCAAGAAAAAGACACAGGGCAGTTGTCTAGATCATCCGAGCCCCTCCCAGATGGCGAGAAGGGAGGAGGTGGGGGTGGGGAGGGTAAGCTGGAGAAATGCTGGGAGGAATTCTCTTCGAAGGACTTGTTATCTGCCCCCCCAAACACACCTAGGTTGAGGCCGGCTTTGCCCTCTCTACAGTCTACCCCAATCCATCCAGCCCCCTCAAGAGCAGACAGGCTTTGGTTGGCGCCTCTGAAGGAGGGAGTGTGAGCCCATGGACACGAATATTCAGACCTGAACTGCTTCTCAAGTTCAGTGACTAAACAGACTCCAGCTTGGTCTGTTCAAAGGGGTGGTGGAGCTCTGAAGGGGAATGCCATGATTTTTTGGATTTATAGAAGTCAGAGGGCTCTGAACTTAGTGGATAGGCCTTTCTCTCCTGGGCCTCTAGGGAGATGGTGGAAGAAACCACTCCTATATATAGCTGATGCCAATTTTAATCAAATCCGCCTCCACACACTCACGCTCTCTTTGTGAAACAAATTCAGGGGCTCCAAACCATACACTTCCAAAAAGAAGGATGACAGAAATGAACTCTTTTCTCTCTGTGGGGGCCAGAGAACTGGAGGTGGGGATTTCTGTAACTTCCAGGTCTTATCACCTGCACAAAGAGTTTTTTGTTTTTTTGTTTTTGTTGTCTGGGGGGAGTGTAGTGGTAGGGACTTGGGTGCCCAATTTCAGGATACACCTTATGGAAAAAGTAAACGTAATTTTTTTTCCCTCCGTAATGAGTCCCCAGAACTTTTGTGAGTTGGAAAGGAAAAGAAGAGCAGGCTTTTCAATGTTTAGGAACCCAAATTCAGATCTTGGCTCCCTTTTCTTATTAGAGCCCCAGGTTTCTCTGACTTTCCTCTCCAGCCCAGAGGTTTTCTTGGATGAAGAGGCAAAAATCCCAGATACCAGTTCAGGGGTAGTAATGGGGGCAGCACTGAACTGGGGCCCAGAGGCAGCTGTGATTATTGCAGAACACAGGGTTCTTCCCCTGAGGGTGCCCGCCTGGCCTGGAAATGGCATTCTCTTGGAAGAACTTGGAGTTTCTGGGGCTGGTTTAGAACCCTGAGGTTGCTAACTTCTTTCACGTTCTTCCTTTAGCAATCACTGCTGGGATCACATTTAACCCGAGGGAGGTGGTCAGATCAGAGTGGCCTTGGTAACAGCGTGCTACCAGGCTTTCAGAGCGGCCACGTTTGTCTGGTGCTAGGTTCTTCTAGCCAGTTGGGAAGAGGTAGGGAGAAAAAAGAGGCAAGAAATCAGACGGTACTCCTGTTTGCTAATGCTGCCCTTCACTGGAGAAAGGCCATTGGCATCCAGAAAACCTCTGTTAGCTGGGAAGGCATGTGGCTGGCATTTGCCTGCTCCCAGGTTGCATTTCAAAATGGCATTCTCCAAAATGTTGCTATTGGGGCATTTTGTCCTCTCTTAGCTGCACTCCTCTTCAAAATGTTGCTCTCAGTTGCTCTGAGCTCCTCCTGTCTGTGAACTCTTTATATGACTCCAGTGACCCAATTAACACCCACCCTGAGTGGGCAAAGTAACACCTCCATGGAAATTAATCCAATCAAAGGTCTCTCCCAGTTGATGGAGTCACATCTCCATGGAAACACTCAACCATTCCAATCTAATCAACTCTTAATATGTCTGCCCCCACAAGACTGCATCAAAGATAATGGCATTTTGGGGGACATGATACGTCCAAACTGGCACAGATGGTTTGGTTGGCTCTAGAGACAATTTCAATGGCAGGCTGGATGGCTCCAAATGACCCACACCAAGCTGGCTTCTATTTCTTTGGAGAGTCAGTATGTCAAGAACAGCCCTCTTTCTCTTCCTCCTGGAAAGCTCCAAGCAGGGAAACCCTGGTGATGATAGCAGTTGTTTCCTGTGAACCCAAGAATCCTTGAGGGGATCCCCCAAAATAGGAAACACCTTGGTTCTGGCTATCAGCATGTTGGGGAAACTCGATCCACACACCCCAGTCTTGTGAGCATCTCTCTCATGATGATCCCCCGCCCCTGGCCGCAGCCGCCCAGCTTCCCTGTGCCTGACTCTGTCAGCCTAGGTGATGCCCCTCCCCCAACTCGGATGCCACAACATCCTCAAGAAGAGAAAAATCCAATCTGCCACAAGACAAGAGAACTAGGAGGCTCATCAAGGTCAGAAAATTTGGGCCAGGGTCAGCTATTTTTTTGGAATTAGACAAGGGGACTTCCTCCTTCCCCTAAATGCTGGAACCCATGAGGTGAGGAAAGGACAGGAAAGTTTTCAGCTCTGTACCAACCTGTCACTGGCAAGCTTTCCCCTTCTTCAAATAAAAATCTACCGTCTTTCTCATCTCACTCCTACCAGCTCTCCACAGTTTCTTGGGCAAGAGGCATGTGTGTGTGTTCCTACCTGGAAGGCTCTTCCTACCAGCTAAACCCTGTTTCCCACTGCAAGTCAGAGAAGAAAGTGTCCAGTCTCATTTAGAGAAGAATATGTGCAAATGACTGGGCACTCTAGCCAAGAGCAGCCTAGAAGTGAGAAGGAAAACTGGGAGTATCTGTCCCTCATCTGCCCACATTGCAAGAGGTTTGGAAGTAGAGATTAGCTTCTAAAGGTCCCAGTCTTTGATACTTGACCTGGCACAGAACCCAGCGGCAGCTTCCCTGCCTCCTCTTATCCCTGTACTTCTAGGGCCGCTTCCCTGGATCACTCCAGATCTTGGAGTAGCTGCATGTGTTTCTAGCAATGGTTGTAAGCATGTGTTTTTGCATAGGGCTGGCCCCAGGCCAGAAGATATGCAGATGCAAGAAGTAGGGCAGATACGGAGGCCACATGGCTGAGAAGGGGCAGAATGACTTCAAAAGAGCCAGTGCCCCCGTCAGGAAACCCATACAGGAGAAGTCCCCACAAAGTTCTGGCGGCTGAGGCCCTAAAGGGAGCAGAGCCAGAGGGAGGGATGGTGGGGGCAGTCCAATGGCCAGAGACTTTCAACTAGGGACTCAAAAGCAGGTCCAAATGGGGTCAGTAGCTCTTTGAACCATGAAGAGAGGTGCTATGTGCTTACTTTCTGGAGACTGGAGGAGTTCAGTTGAGTCTTGTCAATGATCTTCACAGCTACCTGAATGTGAGACAAAAAGCCTGGCATTACCTCTTTGACCAAGCTAAACCCAGAATCTAATCTAATTCTTTTCTATTTCCTACTCCTTTTCACCCCGTCCGTCTTAGCAACACCATGTGCCCCGACCTCACATCTCCCTGACAGACGAGAGGCTGGCGTGGCTATGGTAGCAGGACTTAGGAGATGCTCCATGTCCCCCACCCCAGCACTCACCTCTTTCCCGGTCAGGATGTGCCGAGCCAACTTCACCTTGGCGAAGTTACCCTTGCCGATGGTCTTGAGAAGCCGGTAGTTGCCAATGTGGGGCTGCTCATCAGCAGAGGTGGCTGAGTTGCGGCCCCGCAGCATGTTGGACTTACTGCTGGGCTTGGAGTCAAGGTGTCCCAAGGTGGGCTGCAGGGTGGAAAGAGACACACCTTCAGGCACACTGCCCTTCTAGTTCCCCACACCCTTGCCCACTGTGAAAACATTAAGAGGTCGGGGGGGAGGGGCAGACATGAGGGGGCTGGTAGTCATGTAAGGAATCCTAAGGCAGGAGGGAAAAAAGGAGAAGGGAATGAGAAGAGAGAGCCAGACCTTCCTCTAGAAGAGCACAGCCCAAGGTCAGTGTCAAGAGACTGTGAGCTGTTCCATCACTGGCTCTACCACTAGGCAATATAACCCCCTCATCAATAACCCAGCAGCCCCTTCACCTCCTGTGGAAGAGCCAGTCTCCTACTACCCTCCTTTCTTGTTGCCTGTTCATACCGCAAGAAGGCTGCATCTCAAAGTCCCAAGGGCAACATAGTCAGAATTGTTTCAGAGCCCTCATTGCCACCTGACACTCTTACATTTACCTTTTTTATTTCTCATTTTACATTTACTTGTTGCCTGTCTATCCCGATGTGAATAGAAGCTTCACGAAGGCAGGCATATATCATTTATTCATCGATACATCCAAGCACTACATCAGAGACTGGCTTATGGTAGTTTCATTCATTCCGAACTGAATGGAATGACCGAGTCTGAGCAAGGCGGCAGCCTGTCCTGCTCTGTCTTCCCTAGACACCCCACAGCTCAAATAAGGGTGTGAGGAAGCAGAAGTTACAGCTACAACAACTGGCACTGAACAGTGTATAAACCTAAAAAAAGGGGAGCCTGGTCCAAATAAAAACATATACCCATATAAAAGACTATAGTTACTATATGATCCAGAAATTCTACTCCTAGGTGCACATCTGAGAGAAATGCATATGTACATCCACATAAAACTTTGTTTGGGAATGTTCATAGCAGCATTATTCATAATAGCCCCAAAGTGGAAATCCAAGTGTCTATCAAATAACGAAAGTATAAGTAAATTATGGTATATACCCATACAGTAGAGTATTATTCAGCAACAAAAAGTAGTGACATGCCACAGGGTGGATGAACCTTGAAAACATTAGACTAAGGAAAAGAAACCAGTCACAAAGGACCACATATTATATGAATCCATTTACATGAAATGTCCAAAACAGGCAAATCCATAGAGAAAGAAAATAGATTAGTGGTTGTTTAGGACTTAAGAGGGATGGGAGGATTTGGGAGTGATGACTAAGAGGTACAGGGCTTCTTTCTGGGGTAAATAAAATGTTCAAAAAATTGACTGAGTTGTTGGATATACAACTCTGTGAATTTACTAACAGCCACTGAATTGTATGTATCCCTTAAATGAGTGAATTGTATGGTATGTGAATTTTATCTTAATAAAGCTATTAAAAAAGACCTAAATACAAATGTCCACTGCAGCATTATTCATAATAGTCCCAAGCTGGAAACAATCCAAATGTTCACCACTGTTGGAGAATGGATAAACCAAAGGTGGTGGTACACTCATACTATGGACTACTACTAAGCAATAAAAAGGAATGAATTACTAACACATGTAACAACATAGAAAAACCTCAGAAGTGCTATGTTTAATGAAAGGTGTCAGGGGCAAGACTACATATTGTTATGATTCCATTTCAAGTACAGAAAAGCCCAAACGACAGAGACAGAAAGCAAACCAAAGGTTGCTTAGGGCTGGGAGTAGGAGTGGAGACTGACTGTAATGATGACTGCACAATAATATAAACTTAATAAAACTATTGAACTGTAACCTAAAATGGGGAAATTTTATGGTATCTAAATTATGCTTATGTTTCAATAAAGCCGCTAAATAGAGTCTGGTCTAACTCTTGCCTACAGCCTTGATTTACCCCTTTCAAGGAACACTGGGTGCCACTGCTCCAGCATCCTGGGACAAAGCTGCTGCCAGAACCTCATCCCAGAACCACCCAGAGCTGCCTTGGAAAGGAGACAGTCTGGAGGGCAGCAGGATGACCAGAGAAGCGTGAGTCAAAGGTCTACCTTCCACAAGTCCCCCTGGTTTAAGTGGAGTCCTCAAAAAACAAGAGAAAAGGAATAACTTGCTACCACACAAGAAACTGTCCAGGGTTTCTTGACGAGAAATTTGCTTAATCAACCAGACACTCTTCAGGCAAAAGAAAGATGAGTATCTTGACACAAATATTTTCTTTGTTCCTTGGGACAAGCCTTCCTTTCTCTTTGCATAGCAGTTGCAGGCTGTTTCTTGGTGATCTACTAGACTAAGAACCCAGGAAGAAAGATCCCATGCATGTGGTAGACTCTGAATGGGGAGATGCTTAAAATCTCACCTCCTTGGGGAATCTTCTCTCATCTCTAAGCTCCATGTCCACCTAAGTCCCCAAAGCCTCTGCTGTACATTCCAGCCCACATAACTCTCTTCCCCTATGTTCTCTGCACAGCCTGTAGCACACCTAAGTCTGGTTGATTCTCAAACAGCATTTGTTAGACAAGCAGATTTTCAAATACCTGCCCTTTTCTCTCCAAAAAGAGCTCTAGGGTTCATATACCCTGGAGTGAAGGGCATTTCCAGGCCCTGCTGGTACCTGCATTTGGGCCAGTCTCTTAAAGGGCACCCTGACCCTCCTGGCAAGGTCCTGAAGATCTGGCCTCCATGGCCTATCTCCCCTCTGTCCCATTTTCCAAAAGTACCACTAAGCTGCTTACCTGGCCCGCCTAATGGGCCATGGTGAGGGAGAATCTTCCTTTTACCCCAACTCCCACAAAAGGAAGATAGGGGGCAAAGGTCTTGGCAACCTCGATTCCCATCCTAAATTTCCTGTCACTCCCTTCTTCTGGGGACATGGCTTGGATTAAGACAGCAGAAGACTTCTTAACCCAAAGTCCAAAGCAGCAGGAACATGTCAGCCTCCAAATCCTTCAAGTCTGGAACAGGGATTTTATGTCTATTTAGGATTAGGGCCCTTGGCCCCACTGAAGCCAGGTATGGGAATCCTATGGCCCATCCTGATTTCTGCTCTGCCATCCCTCTTGAGGTTTCTGGCCCAGAAGGTGGGCTGAGGAGCCCACATGGCAGGACAGCCTTCCATGCCCGACTCAGCTGCATGCTGGACTCCAAGGAACGTCAAGAAACACAAGAGTGGCTCTGTCATTGCCCCTCTTCCTTACTGTGGTAGAGAGCTGGTGGTGAAGAGTGTAGATGCTAGAGACAAACTGCCATGTTCAAATCCTGACTCTGCCCCTAAGCCAACAAACACTGTCTTGATTATTATCAATGCCATCCCGAAGAGGGAGGGAAGATTATTACTAAAGGAGGAAAGAACGACCCAACGGTTGGCAGGGGGAGTGCCCCCCACATCTGTGCCACGAAGTAGCTGGTGGGTGCTGAAGAGCTCTACAATCCAACAGAACTAGGTCCAAGTCCTGGATCTCCACTCAATAGCTTTGGCAAATCCCTCAACCTTATCTGTAAAATGGTCCCTATTTCACAAAGCAAGACAAGAGAATGCATGTAAAATGTTTTCTCTAAAGCTCAATAAAGGGTAGCCATTATTGCTACTGTTTTTAGTCCCTAGATACTAGCAACTGCAAAACCTTACGTTCCAGTTGTCAACAACCTTCTGCATCTAAGCCAAGCCTTTCTAAGCCAGCCGCAGCCCAGATGGAGGCCAAGAAAAGAGATGCTCTGGGGGCCTTCCCCACTAGAGGGGTTGAGGCTGAGCACCTGCTGAGAGGCATGAAGAAATGCTACCTTCCCTGCAGGCCCGTTGGTAGCCTAAACCAGAACCTCTAGCTTTCAAATGACTGGAAGATGGGAACCAGGAACTCACACAGGGCAGCTGCGGAGGTCTCGTCCCAAGTTGGACTTCCAGGACAATAAGGGAGAGATGCCTCTGCTTGTTTAGGACCCAGACAAGCAGAGCACATGGTGGTTTACTCTTCAATCCCCAGTTCTGAAAGTTACCAATCCCCTTCAAGACTGGACCACACAACTCTCAGGACTCAATGCACGCAGTCCTCCTCTTACCCTCCCCTTTTTCTTTTTGTCTTTTCTATGTTGTAAGATGTTTCCCAAAGCGGGGCAGGATGAGAAGGGAGGGAGTATAGAAAGAAGGTCTCCAACTGAAAATGTTTCTTGGGCTACAGCCCCAACCAAGGCAAGTTCATCTGCTACATCCCTAAAGGATGAAGTAGAGATGACGGTGCAGGTGGCTATTATGGAGAGCTCTGGGGACGTCTGGTGTCCTCTCCCCAACATCTGTATGTTACTGTGAGCAAGTAGGACAGAGGTGGAAAGGAGAGAATGACTTGGGTCAGATCCTGTTTAATTGGTCTGGAAAGGCAGCCAGTTGTCAGCCCCCACCCTGTTGGTGAGCTCTAGGGCCAAGCTGAATGGGCCTAGTCAGAACCACCAAAAGGAAAGATTCTCCCTAATCTCCAAAGCTCCCAGGCAGCATTCAGGAAGAATACCACCCTACAAGGCAGTATTTGGAACCAAATGGCTGACCAGGCAGGTTACTAAGCAGGCTTGATTCAGAAGAATCTAAACGGCTCTGGAGGATAAAACACAAAGAGTCTCGTATCCAGTGGGTCCCACCAGGCCCTGCAGCCTGGGTTCTCAGCACCCAGCCTAGGCGTGGTGGTGCCTGGCTCGCCCAGAAGACAGCCTGAACCCGAGAGGCCCAGTGCTGACTCAGGTAGGCAGGGCGCCTTCCCTAATGCCCAGGCTCCCACCAACAGCTCTCCCTTGGGAAAGCTCACACTCTGGGGCTCTGCAGTCAGAGTTGGCCTGAAGTGTCAGGAGGCTTCCTCAGGGCTGGGAAGGGGCCAAGCTGGGAGGCGCGGCAGGCAGGCACTCCCTGGCCAGAGGCAGAGGAAGCCTGGGCACTGAGGAGTCGAGGGAGACAAGGGTCCCCCGGATGCCAGCCCTGGCGATGGCTCCAGATCCTCAGCATAGCCCTGGAGCCCACCCCTCCACCACCTGCCTCACCTCCCGGACCTCTGCCTGCACCAGTCCCTCCCTCCCTCTCGTGGGGCCTGCTGCCTGGGTCTAAGGGAGACCCTCCCGGCATTTGTCCCTCCTCCTTTCCTAGTCCATGCCCATACAACATTTGGAAACTCTTCCCGCGAATTTTAACACCCCATGTTAGTGCCTGGCTCCATTTAGCAAGTCTTGAAAACTCCTGTGTTTGTGGGTAGGAGGGAAGAAAGGGGAGGGAGCAATCTCAGAGTAAAAAAGGAGGAAACATACCCGGCTGAAGAAAGGGCCAAGGACTACCAGCGACTTCCATTCAGCAGAGCCCACAGCAGAACCTGCCAGGCAGTGAGTGCAAAGGGCAGAGGCCGGCAGAGCTGGGCCCGGTGGGGGGCTGCCGGCTCAGCCAGCCACCCTTACTCAGCCACCACTCCTCAGTGAAAAGCAGTAGCGAAGCAGCCAGGCCGAGCAGCTCCTGCCTGGGAACCTGGACGGTGTCGCAACCGAAACCACCACTAACAGAGAGAGACCGGGTTTGGCAGGGAGAGCAGTGGGGACAAAGCCCCACAGCTTCTCGCAGGCAAGGAACGGCCCAGTGGCCAGGAAGCACATGCAGTTCCAGGACCCGGCACCAGGAGCAAGGTGGGAGGAAGGGGGCAGGAGGGGACAGGGGAGGAACAGAGACCGAGGGAGAGGCAGGTTTAGATCAACTTCCTTCTCCCCTCCCCCTCTCCCCTCCCCGGAAGTGGGCTGCCCCACCCTCCCCAAGGTACTTTACTGGGTAACAGCTGGTGAGAGGGCCAGGAGACCTGCCCCAGTCAGGGCTGTCATAAAGTCCTTATCTCACCCGCAGGAGGTGGGACCTGGGTAGGGGCAGAGTTTAACGTTACAACAAGGGCTCAGACAGGGCTGGGAGGATCAGGCGTTCAGACGGAGAGTGGCAGCCTTGCCAAAGACCAGCTACAACCCCCCTCTCCCACCACCCCCAAAGAATAAAGGTTGGGGGTGGAGGGCGGAGGTGAGCAGAAACCAGCCATCCAACAGTGGTGGGTGGACCTCCTGCTTCCTAAAAAGTAGTGTTTAACCTTAGACAAACACACCACTTACCACACAAAATATTTCACATTTCTTGGGGCTTGGGGACCCCATGAAGTTCCTTAGAGGTCTATGGGTTCTAGACGAAAAACCTGTGCCACTGACAGAGAAGGAGCTGTTGAATCTGAAATTTTGCCCAAAGGCTGGGGAGCAAGCCAAATGTTCCTTCTAAGTCCCTTCCAGTCCTGATTCTGGGGGTTTAGCCATTGGTTCCTGCCCACTTTCAGGTTTCCAATCAGGCCCCCGGCCCTCCAACCCCCCACCTGCAGAGACCCTGCTGTCTGGGCGGCCGTCGGCCCGAGACTGGGGCCTGCTCCTCCGCCTGGGTGCAGGTTGGTACTCGTGCTCTCTCCTTCTCTTTTTTATTATTGTGCTAACACATATACAACACACAATTTCTACTCTAACCACTGTCAAGCACACCATTCAGTGGCATTAATAGCATCCACAATGTTGTGCCACCCTCACCACCATCCGCTACCAAAACTTTTCTGTCACCCCAGAGACTCTGCACCCATTAAGCTTCTGCTCCCAGGCTGGCGAGCTCTCGTCAGGAAGACTCTCCTTCCAGACGACTATTCCCTTGTCCATGTTCTGGTCATGGCCTTTCTTCTGGCTTCACCTTCGTTCCACTACTCTAGGCTAGATCTTTCTTGTTTAGCAACTCATATTGGTAGGCCATCAACCTCTCTAGAGAAGGGCAAAGCTTCCGCTGCCCTCACAGCACATGGGCCTGCACATCCTGAGGCCCTGCTGCTCAAGGACGGCCTGTATTTGCTTTACGTCCAAGTCCTGGCCAGCAGACCCCACCTTTCTACCGTAAGCCTGGCACTTAGTTTTATCCATCCCACAAACCTACAGGGTATACAGGTGGTGTCCCTATTTTATAGATGAGAAAACTGAAGCTCAGAGGTTGAGACCTGCCCCAAGCCCCACACCCTCCAAGTGCAGAGCTGGGACTGGAGCCCAGGGTTTTCATCCTCACCTCAGCACTCGGCTGTTCTCTACCCTTCTTGATGCTTAACTGGCTCTCATTTCTCCCCCAAAAAGATAAGCCCCTGGCTCTTCCTGCACAGGCTACAAGGGAGAAGATGTGAAGAATCAGGATATCATGCCTGGGATGACAGAAGCGGCAAGGTTTGGTTAAGGCCAGTGGTGGAGAGTTGTTTTAAAGAGGCCTTACAGAGTAGGTAGGATATGACTCCCGGGGATGAGCCTGGACCTGGCATCGTGGGACTGAGAAAATCTTCTTGACCAAAAGAGGGATGTAAAATGAGACAAAATAAAGTTTCAGTAGCTGAGATTTCAAATGGCGCTGAGAGGTCACTCTGGGAGGCATTTTTATGCACTATACAGATATCCCTTTTTAGGTTTTAGTGTACTGGAATAGCTAGAAGGAAATACCTGAAACTGTCGAACTGTAACCCAGTAGCCTTGATTCTTGAAGACGATTGTATAACTCTGTAGCTTACATGGTGTAACTGTGTGATTGTGAAAACCTTGTGGCTCACACCCCCTTTATCCAGTGTATGGATGGATGAGTGAAAAAATGGGGACAGGGACTAAATGAAAAATAGGGTGGGATGGGGGGCAGGGATGGAATGATTTGGGTGTTCTTTTTACTTTTATTTTTTATTCTTATTTTTATTCTTTTTG
>PVKY010002927.1:0-23469 GCA_004027775.1 Bradypus variegatus | reverse complement strand
TTTTTTTCCTGGGGTACATATTGCTCCAAACACCACAGAGGTCCAGAGAGGGTATGTAACTTGCCTGAAGTCACACAGCATAAAGAGGCAGAGCTGGGATTAGTGCTGCTGGCTGCTAACATGGGATTGGGCTATCCCGGATTTCATGTGCAGAGCCTGCAGTGCCAGCCCCATATCCATAGGGAAGCTGGAGTGTCTCTCCTGGGGGGGAGGCATGGGCTGGATGGGATCTTCCCATCTCCTTCCCTCTCTCCCCCTTGCACTTACGGTCTTGGAACTGGACCCTGAACCAGGGCTTGGTCTTTTTAAGAGCCAGGTTTCCCCCAGAGGGGTTTACACTTTCTGAATTGCCAGAACATTTGTAACATAGCAAAACATGGTGACACTTTGAACCACTGGCAACGTGGTATTGATCGGCTTGTTGGCATGGTTCCGGATTGTAGTTGAGAACAAATACATTCTACTGGAACCAGCTGAAGTCCTCAGGACAGGGTGAAAGGACCTCAAAGACCACCCAGGCCAGGAGTCACAATGACAAATAAGGAAGAAGACCCCTGGGGGCTGTGGTAAAACACAGCCAGGCATCTTTTCCCCTCAATTTTTGTTTGTTTACATTTATTTAAGTTTATTTAAATATAACATACACATGGAAAAGTACCTAGGGGTGTATGGTTCAATGCATTTTCACAAACTACACAGTGTATTCAGCACCTCAGAAGGCCCCTCATGTCTATGCCTGTACTTCATGTAAACCGTATCAGACAGTGCTCACCTGATCCTGTTTGCTAATGCTGCTGTAATGCAAAATACCAGAAACGGATTGGCTTTTATAAAGGGGATTTATTTGGTTGCACTGTTACAGTCTTAGGGTCATAAAGTGTCCAAGGTAAGGCATCAACGATAGGGTACCTTCACTGAAGGATTGCCAGTGGCATCTGGAAGACCCCTGTTAGCTGAGAAGGCTCGTGGCTGGCATCTGCTGATTCTGGGTTGTGTTCCAGCTCCTCTCTCAGCAACTGTGCCTTCTTCAAAATGTTGCTCTTGGGGCATTTTGTCCTCTCTTAGCTTCTCTGGTGCAAACTCTGGGCTAGCATCTCCTGAGTTTCAGCCAAAGTCTGCTTTCAATGGCCGTCTCCAAAACGTCTCTCTCTCGGCTGCTCTTAACTCTTTCTGTTTGTGAGCTCTTTTATAGGACTCCAGTGATTAAATCAAGACCCACCCTGAATGGGCAGGGTTCATATCTCCATGCAAATAATTTAATGAAATGTTTCACCCACAGTTGACTGTTACATCTCCATGGAAACACTCAAAGGATCCCAACCTAATCAACACTAATATGTCTGCCCCCAAAAAACCGCATTAAAGAACATGGCTTTTGGTAGGACATCATATATCCAAACTAGCACAGCACCCTTTGGGGTCTGGCTTCTATCGCTCAGCATTATGTTTGGGGGATTAATCATGGGTTCTGTGTAGCAGATGATTCATTCTCATTATGGCATAGTATTCCATTGGGGGAGAATACTACGCCTTACCCATTCTACTATCTTTGGGCCTCTGGGTAATTTCTACTTTGGGTGTTTGCTTAAAATAGCACCACTATGAATGTTCCAGACCCTGTCTTTTCCTGAGCACACATGTGCACTTCTGGTTGGAGTGGAATTGCTGGATCATTGGGTATATACACGTTCAACTTCATTAGATATTGCCACACAGTTTTCCAAAGTGTTGCTTCAATTTACCTTCTCACCGACCGGCAGTGTGTGAGAGTTGTGGTGCTCCCCATCCTTGTCAACACTTACTATCTTCCATTGTGTTCATTTTAGCCATTCAAGTAGTCATGCAAGGGTATTGAATTATGGCTTGAATTTGCATTTCCCTGATGATTAATGAACTTGAGCCCTTTTTCATGTGTTCACTGGCCATTTGGGAATCCTGTTGGCCTCTTGGTGTAGTGCCAGGGCAAGCCCACTTTTTTCCTGGACAGCTCTTTTCCTTATTAGCTTGTGTGAGTGTTTTATATAGGAGTCCTTATATTTTACATCATTTCTCATACTCTGTGGATCACACTTCCATCTCTTAATAGGCTCGTCTGATAAACAGATGTTCGTAATGTTGCTCAATTTATGGTTTGTACATTTTGGGCCCTATTTAAGGCATCGTTGCCTATTCCAAGGTCACAGAGATGTTTTCTCTGGATGCTTCATTGCTATAACTTTCACATTTAGATCTGCAATACTGCTGGAATGGGTTTTTGGTAATTCGTGAGTTGTGTTGTTGAGGCGACCCTCCTTTCTCCACTGTACTTCTGTGTTGCCTTTGTCTTCTGTATATGTTTCTAAACTCTCTCTTCCATTCCATTGGTCACTTTGTCTATCCTTGTGCCAACACCATGCTGTCTTAATTCTTATGGCTTCATACAGGTCTCGATACCTGGTAGTTTAAGTCCTCCAACCTTGCCCTTTGTTTTCAAGGTCTTCTTAGCTATTCTTGGCCTTTCTCTTGCCTTATAAATTTTAGAATTAGCTTGTCAATTTCCACACACAAAAAACCCTGCTGGGATTTTGAGTGGGATTGCATTGAATTTATAAATTAATTGGGGGAAAAGAAAATATTCGCTCTATTGTAGTTTTCCAGTCCATGAACATGTCATATTCCTCTATTTGCTTTATGTCTTTGTTAATGTCTCTTAATGACACTTTGCAATTTTCAGTGATGTCTTGCATATCTTTATTAGATTTATCCCTAATTTAAAACCAACAGCTAAATCGCAAGACTTGCACAATTACCACTCATAGACTCTACGCAACTACCTTCAAGATGTGGTCTGTCCCCGGCTGAGTGGGCCTGTAGGAGAGGGGCTCAAGGTGGTCAAACGGCTTGCATTTTTGTTTTACCTTTTGGAAATCTGGTTTGGTGTGTGCAGAAAAGAGTCAATGCAGCAGGCCTGAGACTGCTGTCCATTGAAAGACCTGCTTGCAGGGCTGGCCCTTGGCTGGTGTCTGGAAAGTTCCATTCCGGGAGGTTCCCACCACTCCCTAATCAATGAGGATGGGTTACTGTGCCTGGACTGTGCAAACATTGTGGTTTATACTGAACACCTGCTTCCCATCTGGGAGGGTGGGATTTGGGGATGTGCTGGGCAGAGGGTGCCTACATGACCAGCCCCCAGTAAAAACTCTGGGTGCTGAGTTTCTAATGATCTTCCCAAGAAGACAACACTTCAAATGTGTGGTAATAAGTGTTGCTGCAGGAATTAAGCATGTCCTGTGTGTTCCCACTGGGAGAGGACTCCTGGAGGCTTGAGCCTGGTATCCTTGGGACTTCGCCCCACGTACCTTTTCCCTTTGCTAATTTGCTTTGTATCCTTTTGCTGTAATAAGAAATAGCTGTGAATATGACCATGTGCTGAGTCCTGTAAGTCCTAGGGAATCCCTGGAGTAGGAGTGGTCTTGGGGACCCCCAACACAGATTCTTTACATAGGATGACACCTGACTTCCTGCTTTCAGGAGGGTGTAATTGGTAGGACAAGGGGAAGGAATGAGGTGCAGTACCAGTTGGTAACAAGAGAATGGTCTCAGTCAAATGTATGGAAAAGAAGTCAGCGACAGGGTGGTCCATCCCACATGATCTGATTTTACTTCATAAACAGGATGCCTCTCCGTTCACACCAACCACAGTCTTGGGGGGACAAGACCCATGTGCTCCTGATCATCCCCTCTGGGTGTGAGATAGTTTTCTTTCTGCTTTTCTGTTTTCCATGTTTTCTGGCATGAAATATCTTGTTTGTTTTAATGTTGAAAAATTTTTAATTCAGAAAAGTACCAAGAATAATAAAATAAACATTTATATATGTATTAGTTGGCAATTTGAAAAAAATCCATCAACCGTGAATACTATGAGGGTAAAAAAATCAATATCCTTACCCAAACAGAAATGTTGGGAAAAAGTACTACTTACTTGTTTTGCAAAAACACCTCAAGCTAACTTTCACTCGGAAAATAGTCTGTAGGGCAGGGCCTGGCCGTTCCCAAGAGCTGTGAGGATTCCTGGCCTACACAGACCCGCCGAGTTGAATCCCCAGGTATGGGGCTCAATGCTGTACTGTTACAGCTCCCGGGGAGTCTGCTGGGCCTGGGAACTGCTATCCTAGGGTTCCGTGAAACCCAATTTGCAAAGGCCTCCTCCCTGTTTTGTCTGCATCCTGGTCTATGCTTCCAGCCTGAGCGTGAAGTGGGGCCACCACCCAGGGAGCCCCTTGGAAAAGACGGGATGACGTGGTACTTGTGCTGGAAGCATCTGGAGCAACAGCCCAACACTCCCTTGCAGGTGGGAGGTGCCCGGCAGTGAATAAAAGCAGCTTTCCTGGGTGGTGTGTTATCATCATTCTTTTCCAGGGAGAGGGTGTGATGCAGGAGGGATGAGTGGGTGACCTTGGGCACATATGACCTAGTCATATGTGCAGGACTGTGGCCCGAGGTCCTCCTGCCACCACTTCTGGACCCTTAGGGGCTGCAGGCCCGCTGCTTGGCAGGATGCCTTGAAGGGTGGTCTCAGGCTTGTGGGGGGTGGTGGGATGACACAGGCCAGCACAGCCCTCGCCCTGAGAGAACAGACCACAGACAGGCAGTCATAGCCTTTAAAAGGACCACTTTCCCCAAGTCCCTGAGCCTCCCTCTTCCTCAAAAAGCATCTCCTGGGGGTGGCAGTGGAGGGCAGAGCAGCAGAAGGATGGGCAAGGGTGTCCGTTCCCCATCTCCGATGCCTAGAAATTACTCCCCATTCCTCCAAACACTTCTCAGGGCCCACTTCATCTCTGCCACGGAAAGCCCTGCTCAGAATTCACAGCTGCTCAGGGGCTCATGAATTATGTACAGGCCCCAGATCAATCCATCAGCACCCTGTCAGGGAGGAATCAAAGGCCCTGGCGGCCGGCGGACAGCTCTTTCTGTGCGGAGACGCACACTTCCAAGGGCTGCTGCCGGGCTGCCGCCGAGAGCCCATTTGCCAGTGGGTTGGTGGAGAGAAGCCACCCCCCCTCCCAGAAGCCCCATCTCTCTGTTTCTTTGCCAGGAGCACATTTGACAAATGTCTTTAAAGGCAGGGGAGGGGAGAACAACAAAAAGGCTCACCCTGCGTTTTTTCTGAGCATATTCCAAGATGTTTCATGTTAATAATTGATGCCAGTGTCACGTTTGTCATGAGAAGGTCACCTTGGATGTGGGACAGCCTCAGCCACAACATCACGAGCTTGGCTGCGCATGGAGCCCCGGCCCCATGGAGCACACGAGACGGCCCCTGCCTGTGCAGGCCGCTGTTCCTGTGCCAGGCAAACCGACCCAGGAGAGGACGGCAGTCGGTCTCATTCCTGAAAAAGGACGTTCTGCTTTGCTTTGTCCAGGCTGCACCCCATGTTTTAGTTTGCTAGGCTGCTGAAAGCAGATACCGTGTTGGCTTAACAATGGGGATTTATTATCTTAACAGTTTTAAGAAAAAGTCCAAGTCAAGGCATCATCCAGGCAATGCTGTCTTCCCAGACTGACTGCTGATGATCCTTGGCTGCTCTGCCTCATGGCAAGGCACATGGCGGCAAGTGCTGCTCTGTCTGTCTCTTCTGGGTTTCATTGCTTTCAGCTTCTTGCTTCTGTGGCGTGAACTCTCTCTCTCTCCCCCTCCCTCCATCCCCATATTCATTTGGTTTATAAAGGACTCCAGTAAGAGGACTAAGACCCATCCTGAACGAGGTGGGTCACACCTTAATTAAGCAGCCTCATTAAAGTTCCTCCTTACACTTGGATCACACCCACAGGAATGGATTGGATTTAAGAACATACCTTTCTAGTAAGTACAGCTTCAAGCCACCACACCCTGCAAGAGCTACATCACTGGAGGAGGGCAAGAGAAGGGGGAAAGCAATGCCAAAGGGAATTGGGGGCGGTGGATGGCCACTGGGACCACTGCCTTCTGGGAGAAGCTTGGGCTGAGAGAGCAAGGTGGGGATGTAGCCGGGGGACACTGGGCTGGGTCTCAGGCCTGAGGGCTTCTGTGACCTCCTCATCCCAGCATACGGCTGGGCCCAAGTCTCCACAGGGCAGAGCCCCAGCACCCCAGCAAGAGCGCCTCTGGGAACTGCTCCCACTTGGCTTGCTGCTGCAGCCCCCTGTCCCATGTTCCAGCTGCTGTATATCAGACAGGGTGTCATGGCCCTCATTTCACAGATGAGGAAAGTGAAACTCAGAGAGGGGACGTGACCTTCCCAAGGGCGCACAGCCAGGGTGTGACCAGTTGGGTTCAGAGCGGTGTCAGGGTGACTTAGCCAGTCTGCCTCCTCTCACCCCAGGCTGCCCGGCCCGTGTTTGGCTCCCTGGCACCTGTCTGTGTGGGACTCCAGCTGCAACACTGCTTTTAGCTCCCCTCACCTGATCCTCATCTCCCACTCCCCCACCCACAATCTCCAGGCCGCCCACACCGGCCTCCTTGTAGTCCAGTGGTCCTCAAGCCTGCGGCACAGCAGGTTCCCCAACTGTGGAAATTCAGATTTAGTTAGAATGGGGCAGGCGTGTGGGGAGGCAGGTGCTGCAATCGCTAAAAGTTCCCCAAGTGATTCCCGCGCTGTCCTGGAGACCTGGGACTCCCTCCTGCTCGGGCTGTTCCCTCTTGCCTGAGATGTTCTCCCCCTACCCCCAGCTAGCTTTTCACTGGTTTTGGTCCTCACCGCGGCTCAGTGGTCACTACCTCAGAAGGCTGCCCTGACTCTCTGAACAGGTCTTCACTGCCTATTAAATAAATGACCGCTCCCTCACAGGACTCAGCCTGAGTGGAATTTTCCATTTATATACGTGATTCGTTGTTTTGTGTCAGTTCTTTCTGTATCAGATAGAATACCTCAAGGCACAAGTAATAGAATATCCAGGGAAAAGGGGCTTGGGGCTTCCTTTTGTTTATATAATAAGAAACTCATGGTCGATTCAGAAGCTCAATGAGAGCAGTAAGGAGCTGGCATTTTCCCATTTTTCTACATTTCCCATTGCCATACCAGAGTGCTGGCAGGGCCTCACCACATGGTGACAAGATGGCTGCTACAGCTCCAAGCATCATATGTTCCCACAATAAGGTCCAGTTAGGGGAGGCAAAGTTTCTCCAGAGCCCCCAAGAGACTTCTCTTCAGATCCTATTTGTCAGAACTGAGCCCTGCCTGTTCCTATATGCAAGGGAGATGGAGAAAGCAGGGATTTGGCACCTTCAGCCTCTATTTTGGGAGATAGAGTCAGACAACAAGGAAGTAGGGGGAGGCCAGTATCTCAGGGGTGGGCAACCCAAAGTGCCCCAGTCTCCCTGACTGCAGTGTTGACTTCACTAGGGAAGGAACCCCAGTGAAGGCTGTAGACCTTTACAACCCCTGAGTCTGCCAAGGACCTGGCATGTGGTGGGTGTCCACCAAGTATGGGTTGGATTATTTTCCCAGCACACATGTGATTCTCCAATCAGCCCTGAGCTCTGAGCATGCTTGTAGTGACCCCCAACCCTCCAGGGGCCCTGCACACAGGAGGGGCTATTGCTCTTTGTTCTGGCACAGGTTGTGCTGTGACAGTGCAGCAGAGTGCCAGCTCCGGACGAACTCTATAAGGTTCTGTGGTTCTGACCCACATGGCTAATCTCCTCTCCTGCACCAGTCAGGCTTATTGGAGCAACAGTCTGGCTAATTTCAGAAAAATACAAAGAAGAATTTATGGAAGGAGATGGTATTCCCTGAATCACAAGTAAAGCTGAAGAAGCTGGTGGTGGAATGGGCATTGGAAGGCAGCTCCAGGGGCCTGGGTGCAAGTGTGAGGCCTGGCTCAGGTTGGCTCAGCCTTTGGGTGGGTCAGCTAGGTGGTGACATTCCAGGGAGCTGGTGCTTGAATGGCACGGCATAGATCTCATCTGTCCCTTGGCCAGGGGGAGGCGGCTCCTCCAGCGGCAGTTCCAAGACAGTATATATGTGTCTGTGCAGAGGCGGAGAAGGGTTCCCAAGCAACATCAGGGTGCTGCTTCCAGAAGAAGGCAGGAGGGATGCTGGGCCAGCAAAAACAGCAGGCCCCATGCTGAGAGGGGACAAGCAGTTCTTGGAAGCCCATCTGCTCCAGAGTCTGAACTGGAGCCACCTGCTGGGCACACTGGTGGCCTGGGGAGCTCTGTAAACTACTGGTTGGACTAAAACTATTGGTTGGAACCTCCACCTCCTCTGCCTGCATTAAGAAAATTAAGAAACTTCACTTCCTCTGCACACCTGAGGCTCAGTGGGAGAAGCGGCAATCTGGAGTTTCCAATTTGATTGACTTAATCTGATCCAACAAGTTAAACGGTTGCTTCAGGCGAACGCTTGGTCTTTCAGAGGTCCAGACCCTCACTGGCTCCTCCCTGACACGATGGCTTCTGGTTTAGGTGACGTGGTGGCTGCAGAGGAGAGGGGTCTGGAGGGGGCTCCCCAGGCACACAATGGCCCTGGGTCCCGGCTGCTCTCTGCTGGGGCCAGTGAGGAGGCTCCCAGGAGTGAGCACTACTTGTGCAGCGGCTGCAGTTAGGGACTTGGCTGGTTCCTCCCGGCCGGCCCCGGGGTGCTTTCTGACAGGCCTGGCCCCCCTTGCCCAGCCTCCTGTATCTCCACCATGTTCTCCACATGGCCCCTGGCCTCCCTCAACCACCTGCGGCCTCTGCTGTGGGTGCTGTTCCCATTGGCCACGTGGACCCCGAAGACGCTGTCAGCTGCCTCTGGGCACGTGGGAATCCCCGCATTCCATCTGGTGGGGGTGGCAGGTGGCTGGGAAGGTCACTTCAGCCCTTCCCGACCGCGCCATGCTGCAGCATGTCTTCTGATGTGGTCACTCCCAGGCTGTCAGGGAGCTGATGTCCTTCCAGAGCCCCACACATGAACCTGGACAAAAGCCTTCCTGCCCCTAAGCTCCTCTCAACTTACGCAACCCCACATCCTCTGGGCTAAAGCCTACAGAGGGATGGGGGGACATACATGACCACCTCTCCTCGGCCTCTCCCCACCTCCCACCCCTCCTTGTCCACCTGGAACTTCCCTTAGTTTGCCTGGGCAGGAAGAGATGGGATTCAGGTTCTCTGCATCCTCTCCATCATCAGGGGAGAGAGCAGGTATGGATTAGCATTGTCTGCCACAGACAGGGCAGGGAGGAGGGAAGTCTGTGTGCCACTCTTCTGGCTGCCCAGCATTATTCATTTCTCACTGTGAGACGTGCCTGGTCATGTCTAGCAACTTTTCTGGGTGTGGCTGAGGAGCCTCCTGGGAGAGAACTCAACCTGAGGAACAGGATATCAGGTGCTTTCTTCAGAGTCAGGCTGTTACTTCAGGCTTCATTCCTCAAAGATTCATACTCATGTCCAGAGAACAGGGAGGATATTTGTCAAAACAGAAAGAGCAGTTTCATTAGAAGCTCCAAAAGATCTCAAGGGGCCTGGCACTCTTCCTTCAGAATCTCCCTAACAGAAGGTAGAACCTGAGAGCACCTCTGGGGGACCAGCAGGTGCATCTGGGCTAAGAGTGAGTCCTGCGGGAATGACGGGAGCACAAATGCAGTGCCCAGAAGGGACGATGGCTGGTGATACACAGTCCTGGAGGAGCCAGGGCAGGGAGTTGGGGTTCCACATGGGCAGCAGGGAGCCAGGGAAACAAAGCTGGGGCTGGCATTGTGATCCCACTCACACCAAGGCACAGAGGAGCAAAGTAACTGGGACATGAGAACAGGAAGCACAGAGCAAGCACTTAAACTGGAACCTGTCTGTGGCCTTGGTTCTGGCCTCCAGGGCTGCAGAGTCCAGCTGCAGTCTTGCCTGTGACCCGACTTCTACATTCTGTCCAAGTCGGGGTCAGGAACACTTATTGGGGGGTTTTATAGCATGTGGTTACCCACAGATGAGTCACACACAGGTGAAACAGTAAAGAAACTGGATGTGGGACCTCGGGATTCCCGGACCAGGTCACGCAGGCAGTGGGTGCTGAAGACCCTAGAGAGGGGGAGACCCTGAGGACTGCAATGGCTGAAGGGTATAACAGAGGGGTCCAGGACAGCAGTGCTTGGCTGGGCTGCTCTGGCTGGAGGGGATGATCAGCAGGAGACACTGCTGATAGCTAGGAGGGTGGAAGACTTGGAAAGTCCCAACATGCTTCTCTTGATGGTGATTCTCCACCTGATTCCACAATGATACCCCTTTTGCTGGGAATACAATTATCATTAATTTTTACTCACTTCTTTTGATGATGGCTCCTCTTTGCACCTTGCCAAGGACGTTAGTTTCAGTGTTCGGCTCTTCTAAGGGAGGCCTACGTAATGCTGGTTTCCAGACATGGCACTCACTCCCACCAGCAAAGCCATCCATCATCACATGCAAACCACTTCCCTCCTAAAGGCCACATTATGAGAAGATGCCAATAAATGTACTTACATTTGCTGTGCTCCATCAGGGCAGCCACGCAGAAGCATCTGCTGAATCTGGAGTTTCATTCAACATCCCGGTCTGTTCCTCGATCCCTCTTTATCGATTGCAGACTGAGTCCAGTTTCAGTATGCAACTGCTGATGGTTGGTGGATATTTCTTTTTCTTTTAATTTTCTGTATCAGGTTTAATTAAACCAAGGTGTGCCTGACCCTGTCAAATCATATCAACACAGGTCTCTTTGCTGCATGAGGATAAACATCAGCATAAATTATTGATTGATCTTCATCTAGACTAATCTATCAATGACGTTCTCTGGCTTGGCGGACCTGGGGAGCCCTTAGATGTTTCAATGCAAACAGCTTTTGAAAACTCCTTTTCAAAGTGATCTGAGGCTCACTGAACAGCAGTAGCTTCAGCAGCCAGTGGAGGGGTGCAGGAGGGGGGTCGCCCCTGAAGTCCTGAAGTGCAGCCATTCACTTTGCCCTCAGTTCGACAGTACCTACCACCAGGGCCTGGGGGTGTCAGGGCACTGAGCTCCATCTGGTCCCTGCCCCTGGGGGAGGAGAGCTCGCAGCTCAGTGGGGAGAGGGCAAAGGTGGACATATACACAGGAGATGTGGGTAGAATTTGGCAGGTACTAGGATACAGGTATGTGTGGAGTAGTGTTGTAGTCATACAAGGGTCTGATGCCATATAGAGATCCAATTTGAAGATTTCAGTGATGCCTTTATGCTGATAAGCTTTCAAACTCCTTGAAAAACACTATTTGTCAAAACTGTCACAAGAAAGGAATTATCTATTAAAGAAATTGGATTCAAATTAAAAACTCTCCAACAAAGACAACTCCAGGCCCAGATGGCTTCACTGGTAAAAGTGACCAAACATTTAAGCAAGAAATAAACCCAATTTTAAACAAAATATCCTGAGAGTACAGAAAGAGGAGACACTTCCCCACTTATTTAATGACACTAGCATAATCTTAAATTTAAATCCCGACGACGACATTATAATGAAAGAAAATTGTGGATTAAGCTGTCTTGTGAAAAGAGATGCAAAAATCCTTAATGAAATATTAGGAAGTCAAATAGGGTGGTATATAAAAAGAATAATATGTTATAACCAAGTGGGACTTATTTCAAGAATGCAAGGTTGGCTTAACATTCAAAAATCAATCATAATATTATAAAGATGACAATCATGATCATCTCCACAGATGCAGAAATCTTATTTGATAGAATTTAATACCATTCATGAAAAAAAATCTCTTAGAAAACTAGAAATAGAAGGGAATTTCCTTAACTTGATAAAAGATAGCCATTAAAAATCTACAGCAAACATCATACTTAATGTTATATTACAGAAAATGCCCCTGTCCACCTCTACCTCTGAGATTGGAAATGAAAAAAGTATTCCCACTATCATCACTTTTATTCTATATTGTACTGTCAGTTCTAGCCAATACAATAAGGGAATAATAATTATATATATATTAAATTGAAAGAAAAAATACAATTGTCTTTCACAGATGATATAATTGTGTACATGGAAACTCCAATAGAATCTACAAACTACCAGAATTAAAAAGTGAATTTAGGAAGATTGTTTGATACAAGATCAGAAACAAACAAATGAAAATGCAATAGGAAATATTTGCAATAACATCTGAGGAGCAAGCCTGTCAAAAGATATGTAAGACTGAAAACTTCAAAACATCAATGAAAGATATTAAAGAAGATTTAAATAGATGCAGGAATGTTTGCTGATCTTGGATTGGAAGACTCAACAGTTTAAAGATGTCAGATGACAGATGACACAACTAGAGTGACTGAGAACAAATCAGTGGTTGTGATGGGGTGATGCAATTATGGAAGGGGTGACGCAATTACAAAGCAGCAGCACAAGGCAGTTCCTTGGTGATGATGGACCAGCTCTGTATCTTGATTTGGTGTTGGTTTACATGAATCTGTACATGGGATAAAATCACAGAGAAATACACACACACACACAGAAATGAGTGCGTGTGAAAAACTGATGAAATAAGAACGAGACATGAAGTCTGGTTAACTGTATTGCACCAACGTCCACTTCCTGGTTTGGCTATTCTACTAGTTCTGTCAACTGTTACCACATGGGGAAGCTGGGAGAAGTATACATAGGATTGTCTATACTATTTTTGCAACTTTCTGTATATCTACAATTGTTTCAAAATAGAAAGTTCTTAAAAAGTGCAGGCCCTTGATTCAGTAGTCTCATTACTGTGATTCTAGCTTAAGGAAAAATTTAAAATGTATCCAAAGATTCAGCAAAAAGAATAATTGTCCAAGCATTGTTTCTAGTAATGAAAAGTTGGAAACAACCTACATGTCCAATAGTGGGGGATTAGCGGTGTAACCACGGACATGATGGAATACTCGGCAGTCATTTATAAAGATGTAAAAATGCACTTACCAACTTTAAATGATGCTCACAAGATGCTGGTAAGTGAAACAACCAGTTATAAGATGATACATAACAGTCTAACCCCCATGTTGTAAAATAAAAAAAATAAAAAGACAAAGTCTGTATATCCTAGCTGGAAGAGTTTGCATCAAAATAATAATTGTGCTTATCTCTTGAGTGTTGTGATTATGAGGCATTTTTATTTCTTTGTGTTATTCTTTCTTGTCCGCTTTTTAATAAAAATAATGAACATATATTATCTATGTAACAGTTAAAAAAAAAACTTATTACAATAAAAAGAACTTTATAGCACATTTTCCGCCCTGGGAATTCACTGGAGAAAACCATGAAGAGCGATTTCCAACAAAGGACAGCGTTCTCATTTGTAAGCAACGGAAATAGTTCTGGCTGACTTAAGCAGAAAATGAAGGGCACTGGGACTCACAGAATCTCAGGGCCTGCGAAGCTGGAGGGAAGAACAAACATCACGCCCGTCGCCAGCCACTGCCGCCGGCAGCAGCGTCCCGCTCCGCCTTCGGGGTGCCGGGGCCCAAGGCCAAAACGCATTCCGCAGGGTCCCCGCTTCTCATCACCCGCTACTGGAGGAGGTCGGGGTAGGTGCTGCGGGCGTGTGTGCAGATCTGCATGATGGGCCGTGTGACGGGCCGCCGTGCTTTTCGCAGAGGGCGGCGGAAGCCGCCGCAGACCCCGGAAGTTGGTGCCGGCGCTCCGGGAGCAAACAAGATGGCGGCTGTGGTCCGCCCCCTCGGCCCACTGTCTGTGTTGGTGCAGCCCCCGAGCTGAGAATGGATTTTGCATTTTTCGCTCTAAACAATGAAAAGGAGAAGAATTTTCCTCGACACATGAAGATAATGTGAAATTAACATTTCAGTTTTCATAAAGATTTATTGGAACATAGCCACATCCATCTGTGGACATCTCATCTGTGGTGGCCTTTGCCACTCTGGTGGCAGCGTGGAGCAGTTGCCACAGAGTCTGTATGGCCTGCAAAGCTGAAAATATTTATTATCTGGCTCTTCATAGAACCTCTGCAGCCACCCCCCCTCACCCCCACCCAAGAGGCAGGGACTCTCTCCAGCACCTCCACACCCTGCTCGCTCACTCTCAGGATGCTGGATGACGGCTTCCTGTGGACCGGAACCAGGTCAGCTGCCACCAGCACATCTCAGCTAAGACTCTTGGCCTCTGCTTCTCATCCTGCATCTTGCCAGTGCTCCTGCTGCCAACCTGCTCCTTTGCCCTCTCTTCTACAGCTCTTCTCTCCAGCCCCTGGCCTCTGCTTTCCGGCAGTTTCCTGTTCTTCAGAGCTTCGGCTTGCTCCTGGCCCTTCCCAGCCCCTGACTCCACTTTTTGAGCCTGTCTCTCTGCATGTTTTCAGCTCAGCTGCCTCTGGTTGGTCTCGACTCCAGACGGTTCAGCCCATCGAGGCAAAACTGACCCAAAGCTTCGTCGTGGGCCAGGAGGAGCAGGAGCCTGGGCATTTTTTGTCCAATCCAATGTGACCAAGAGGGCGCTGTGAGGTATGGGACACAGATACCTAAAGCTGCCCATACTTGGGGAAATATTTCCCTGAGAAGATTCTGGAGGATTGGAGGATACCATGATATGCAAGCCAACAACGGACTGATGCAACACACTCAGATACACTTTAGAGGCATGGAGGGACGGCAGCACAGGGCTATTGACATTGTGCCAGGCAGCCTTTCCAGATACTGGGCCATGTACTCCTCACCATGACCGTGAGGGGAAGAATGGCAGACTGGCCACTTATTCACCAAGCCTGTCGCCCTTTCCTCCTGGCACACAGGTGACATTTCCTAGCCTCCCTTGCAGTTCTCTGGAGCCATATGCCCGAGTTCTGGCCACAGAATATGCCTGGAAGTGCTATACCAAACCTCCCAGGTGATCTTGCCTGCTCTCTTGGCGCCAGCATCTGCCAGTGGGGTGTCGACACCAGGGCAATCTTGAAAGCTATGTGTAGAAAATGGCAGAGCCTCTTTGTGCCAGCATTTCTGAGTCACGGGTGAGTAGAGCCCCTCTTGGCTGCTGATTGCACTTTTCACGAGTGTGGCAGATTAAAGATGGTCATGAATTCTGTCAGCTTCTCCCACTGAAAGTTGAGGTCTTCGTCGCCTCCCCATAAAGCTGGATGGGCTTGTCACTGCTTTACCCAATAGAATTTGGTCCAAATGACATTGTGTCAGTTTCCCAGCCCACTTCCACTTCTTTCCTCTTGAACACCCACTCTTGGAGCTCTGAGCTGCCCTGTAAAGTGTATGTCTGGCCTGTGAAGAGACCATGTAGAGAAGCCCTGAGACTGCATGGAGAGGGAGGAGCCAGCTCACCCCAGCCCTCCAGACACCCAGGCCAAGGTGCCGGGCAGGGAGTAGAGCCATTTTGGACCCTCCAGGCAAGCTCAGCCACCAGCTGCATGCCACAACTGATCAATTGATGCCACATGGAACAGAAGATCACCCAGTCAAGCTCTGCTTGAATTCTGCTCCCACAAAATTATGAGATGTAACAAGATGATTGTTGTTTTAAGCCACAGTTTTTGGGGGTAGTTTGTTATGTAGCAGTAGATAACCAGAACGATGAATGAAAAATATATTTCTATGATGTCACTGATATTTTTGGGTTTGTCTGGGAGCTGGTGTTACTAATTTGGAAGATGCTACGATTAGCCCTGGATTACAGGAGAGGCACAGTGTGTTTAAGTAGTTCACCCAAGTGGATGTACAGCCTGGAAGTGGCACAGTGAGGCATTTGCCCCAGAAAGGTTGCCCTGGCTGGCCTTGACGGCTGGTGGGGTCAGGTCCGCTCTACCTGTGCTCATTCTGGGGAAGCTTTTTCCATGGTGGCAACTTGAGCTTGAGTCCGGCCTCACTGTGCAGGCACATTTCAAATCTCTGCTCGTGCTGGGTCCATTAACATCTCCTGGGCCAAAGCTAGTTCCATGGCCAAATTCCAAGTTAAGTGGTGGAGGAAGTCCACTCCACCTAACAGGAGGCCATGGCAAGGCTGAGGACCCATGGCACCGCCACTGGGGTACAAATCAGGACCAATAAGCCAACAGACCACAGGTCCAAGTCAGTGCTGGCTGGAAGAAGGGACGTAGGTAGCATCAGGCTAAAGGAGAAATGTCTGTGGGACCCTCTTGGTCTGTACTCTTAGTAATGTTTTAGTTCTTGTGTGTTTGCTACATTGAGTCTTGAGTCTTTTTTGTCCCCCACCTACTCTTTAACATCTCTGAGTTCTCTTCCCGCTGGGGGAGGTGAGATGGGGGGGTCCTCTGCCTGCTCCAAGGGGGCCCTGGGCCACCCTGAACTCGCTGCTCACAGCTCGTTTCCCGGCCTTCTCCCCAGGCCTCTTGAGGTGGGCGCCCTCCCCTCTCCCAGGGCTGGTTGGTTCCAAGTCTTGCTCTTGCTGCTGTCCTTGGAGGCGAGCCGCCCCTGATCACCTGAAGATTCCCAGTCCTGCCCGAGTGCTGCTTCCAGGGGCCTAGGCAGGTGCTCCGGGGGGACGACGAAAGTTGTCACCCAACCTCCTCCTGTACAGGGCAGGATCCAGAAAAAGTTTCACGTAGCCTGCAGACTTGTCAGAGGAAGCTTCAGAGAAAAAAAAAACCAAGCTCCGAAGGGAAAGGCAGTCCTTAAAAGTAAAGGTATTTTTAGCTGGAAACTTTACAGGAAGAAAGGCCGTGTCAGGCCCTCGTGGGCCTGTCATAATTTGCAGGGGCTGAGGTTTCTCTGGAAAGGGGAAAAGAAACCCCAGGAAGGCTTCAAAAGCCACCTCCTGCTGGGGCGGCTCCACCCACCGGCGCATGTGAAAGTGCCACGTTGATGGAGGATTTGCAATTCCCGACCTTCAGCTTTTCACAGTGTGAAAGCAAACCTTTCGGCTCTGAACAGCTGTGTTTTCCCTTTAGTCAGAGAAGATCCTGGGTTCAGAGGGTGTCTGGGGCTCTCCCCTCACCTTTCTGCCCCACACCCTCTGGGGGCGGTGCTGGTGGCCCCTTTCAGGCCCTGAACCCCTTTGATGGGGGCCTTGGACCCTCCCTCCCCCGTGGTCACACAGGTCAGCGGTGAGGACAGGGCTTCGTGGGTCCCTGGAGCCGCGAGAGACCCTTGGGGTCACGGACCCCAGATGGAGGTGGCCTCCTTGCCCTACTGCCACGGGAACCAGGTCCTTATCTTCTTTCCTCCCCATATCCCCACCCTTCCGGCAAAGGCTGCAGGGTTGGGGGAAAACGCACATGTGGTTTGAATTCTTGCTCCTCGGCTGGGGCTGCGGGTCTCTGCTAGAGGTAATGGGCATGCCAGGCATGTGGGCACTCAGTGATGACAGCTCTCTCCACAGCTTCTGGTACTGCCTGGTGGGTGCCCTCATGCCACTCCATTTCCACGGAATGCTTTCAACCCCAGATCCTCTTGCTCAAACCCTACCTATCCCTGCAGACTCATTTCAAATGCCACCACCTCCAGGAAGCCCTCCCTGATCCCCCAGGTAGGGGTGCATTCTCCCTCTTCAGAACTCGCTGTCCCTCCCTGGACGTGTCCTGTGGGAGGGGCCCACATGGAAAGTGCCATAGTTGTTTTTTTTTCCCAACAGATGAATTTTATTGTATTCTTAAATGATCAGAAATAGGTCTGACATCTTGTTTCCATAGCTGGACAATTTTAAGATCTCATTCATCAGCCTGCTCAACTGTTTGTTTCTCAGAGACAGACACCATCCCCAAATTTCTGATATTCTTGTTTTTAACAGTTGTAGTTGCTGAATCAAAGCAGCTGTGTTTTGATACAAGTTCAAATGTAATTTCCTTCAAGAATTAACTCATCTTTCCAGGCTTGAGATATGGATTAAACAATGTCTGGCCTCATCTGAAACCTGTGCATATATTTCTCCCCCAAGAAATAGCAGATTTCAACCAGAGCCCCACTCTTCTGAATCACGGTATTGATGGGGAAGTGAACAAACACAGACACATCTTGTCATGGAAGCCCAGTATAACCCGCTGGATCACGTTATGGGCACGATGGCCGGTGGTGCAAACTCTAGCCAATTCCTTTCTATTTCCTCACCATTTGTCAACCTGAGGCCTCTTTATCCTTCCAAGGAGACTGAGTCCTACACTGGTGTGATTGAAGTCCCTTCACAGGTTTCCCTGGAGCCCTCCCCGACAACTGGATGTCCCTTTGGTGTGGTGTCAACATTTTCTGGAATGTTGGTGGTCTGGTTGCTGAGCGTGGTTCTTCATTCTCGAAGAAGAGGCAGTGAAGAGGAAAGCAGCCTAGTTCTGGAGCACATGGCCTGGCTCCGGCTCACCTCTGCCTTTCCACTTGTGGTCTGGGGCAAGTCCCCGATGCTTGTGAAGCTCCAATTTCTTCATCAGGAAGAGGAAACAATACAGTTGCACTGACGGGGTTCTTGTGAGGATTAAATGAGATTGGAGGTGTTTGCACAAGTAAGTCCTTGTCAACCAGGAGCTTTCCTGCATGAGGGGAGCCCAGTAAGTCCCGTGTGGGCTGAGAGATGCGGGAGGTACCCAAGGCAGAAGACCCAACTTCTCTCCTCTGGATTCAGCTCTCGCCTGCTAAGCAGGGATGACCGCGTCTGCTTGGCTGGCACCCAGTGGCTTCACGACAACAGCTGTGAGGTTCCTTTTGGAAGCGATTCTGGGAGCCATAGTGTTGCTGATATCATCCACACAGCAACGCATGCACACGCATGTCGAGGATCACACACGCCTTCCCCCGGAGTGGGAGAGATGTTTCTGGAAACCCACGGTGCAGCAGGTGAGAGCTGGCACTTCTCAGGGGCCCCCTTTCCCTTGCTTCACCCCATTAGCTATGGAAGGAAGGACTATTTAATTTACTTATCTGACAAGAAGTAACAGTGTGGCTCCCGTGTGCTGTTCCTGGCCAGGGAGCCAGGTGCACCGGGAAGAGTCGGGCAAGGTCAGAGTCTGCCCTTGAGGAGGGCACAGTCCTGGGGGTGGCTGGGGTGGGGGGCAATGTGCAGACAAGCCAGCAGGAATTATGATTCAGCAGGCCAAGGGCTGTGATGGCTGTGGGTGCGGTGTCTCAACACAGGATGCTTCCTGGAGGAAGGCACAGTCGGGTCCTAATGGACATGCAGAAATCAGTTGGAAACAGGAGGGAAAGTGCGGCAGGTAGATGTGCCTGGTATCTTCCTGCATCTGAATCAGGTCTGGGTCATGGAGGGGAGGGGAGCCTGGGAGTCCTCCCATCTGAACTGGGTTTGAGAAAGCTCCCTTCAGATGCCATGAGGATGGGGGCCGGAGGGGCCACTGTGAATCCAGGGACAGCTGGGAGGTGGGGCAGAGGGTGCCTGGGTGAGACATGGCCGCGTGAGGCTGGGGCCAGGCAAGTGGATTCTGAGAGATGGATGCAGAGCCCACGCCACCTGGGAAGAGACTGGCTGGGGGAAGGAAAGAGAGAGGGTGTCTGGGGTTCCGTCCCCGTCTTCCTCCTAGGCCTTCCTGGCTCTGGCCAGTGGTTCTTGGGCCAAGGCCATCTGTGTCCCCTGCAAGTCTGTGCCTGGGCTTTGGGGTCTGTGAACTTCTGAAACAGTCTGCACAAGCTCGGGTGCCTCTGAGCTTTTTCTGGGGAGGGAGCTTGGAGTTATTGAATTTCCAGGGAGGACCTGAACATGGCAAAACATACAACCTTCCATTCTGTTCCTCAGCTGACACTGTCCCCCAGGCTGGGGCGGCCCCTCTGCCTCTGCCATCACCCTCCGTCGTCCTTGCCATCATCTGTCCTTCGGGGTGTTTTTTTTTTTGGAGCTTTTCTCTACCATGTTGACATTTCCTGAAATTCTCTTGACTACATAGTGTCGCTGTGAGGGGCATGGGGCCTGGCTCCACCTGCTTTGCCTTTAGCTGGGTGACCCCAGTCTGCCCCTTGATATTTAAGTGTCCCTGTCTGTAAAGTGAGGCTGATAGTGTCCTTATCTAGGAGGGCTGTTGGGAGTAAATGAGGCAGGGCGAGGAAGGGCCTTGGCACAGAGCTGGCCCACAATGATTAAGTAGCGGGGTTTGTCAGGGATTGTTGTCCTACGCACGGCCTGGCTAACCTGTGGGCCCCAAGGACAAGAACCAGCCTGCACTTGGCTCAGAGCACAGGGTGGTGCCCCCGGTCACTGGTTGCAGTGCACCTCGCCCGGGGCCCTCGTATGGTGGCCCTTTTATAGATGTGTTTTGGTAGAGACGAGCCTGGCCAGGTTGCTGGTCTGCGAGGTGATCTGAGTGAGGAGCCTAGAGTGACACCTGCCAACACCTGGCTGCAGATGTCCCTCCAGGGAGAATCCATGAGCTGGTGGCGATGAAGCAGCTCCTGAATGAAAGCCTGCTAGAGGAAGGCTGCCCGGGGCTGGGCTTAACAGCCAGGGGTGTGAGACCCATCCTCAGGGAGCTCATTTCTCAGTGAGGAGGTGGTTGTCAGGCCACAGCTCACAGGGCTCTAGGGCTTCTCACCACGCTGTCACCCCCAGCTCCCTGTCCCAGGCCTACCTCACCCCCGCATTACTCTCCAGATAAAGGGCAGGCCTGCCATTGCCCAAAAGGTCCATCTTTCTTTCTCTCTCCCTTGCCTGGCTCCCTCTCCATTCCCTCGTCACCTGTGGGAGTCTCTCCAGCCACCTGGTCTCCCTTAGCATCCCTTCCCCTATGAAGCCTTCCCACACTCCCATGTTATGGGTACCTGCCTCTTCTGGGTTCTCCAAGGCACCGTCTTTGCATTTTCTACAGAGTAGTCACGTGTTGGTTTCACCCTCTAGACCAGAATGAGGGTTGCCATTCATTCATTCATTTATTCATTCATTCTCCCTTCCATTCATTCGGGAGTATTTCTGAGGGCTCATTATGAGCTAGTCACCATGCTGGGTGAGACTGGCTAGCAAACCAGAGGCCCCCGTGCAAAACCACAGGGCCTGGCACGTAGCAGGCATGGAACAAATATTTGTTGAATGCGTTCAGCAAAGTACCCCACTGTGTGGAGCTGGAAATGGCTGCCGGAGTAGGGAGACCTTAGAGAGGGTAGGCCTCTGAAGGGCTGAGGGCTCATACTTCCCAGGAGAGGGGACAGAGAGTATGCAGGGACAGAGGAGGGACTGCACAAGGCACTCAGGACAGGGTGGGTGGCCTCCTCCAGCTGGATCAGAGTGGGGTGGGCCCTGGCCCTGCCCAGAGGCACCGAGGCTGAGCCCTCGCCAGGCCTACCTTGGGCTGCTTCTGCTTGTGGGTGTGACATGGAAGGGGCAGGAGGAAGAAGGCAACAAGGACTTGAACTCAGGTGGGGACTGTGGAAGGAACAAATGTGAGACCCATTCCCAGGGAGAAAGTGTCAGGACCGGGTGGGGAGGGGAGGGCAGAGTCCATGGTTCTGCCTTGTTGGTACCGCATGGCCCTGCTCTGCCAGACAGGCCTAGACTTGGAGTTGGCCAAGCCCAATGTCCTGCCCTGACCCAGGCCCGAGCCGAGCTTGGGGAGGAAGGCCTGTCACGGCAGGGCCCAGGTGCATGCCCGCTGCTCCCAATTCCCCACAAATGGTGCTTCCTGGGAGAGGTTTGGAGAATGGGAACCCATGAAAAGTTGCTGGCAGTTGCCAGGCCCCTCGGTCTTCTCTTCTTTCACACCCCCTCAACCCGTGCCCCCATAGGCACCGCACTGCAGCCACCCTCCCTGCGCTAACCAGCCAAGAAAGAGGAGCCGCTCTGTTGTGAACACCAGCCCTTAAAGGGAAAACATATTCACACAGCTTCATGAGAAAGTCTGGCTTTTATGACAACTAATTATCTGGTGGCCAAAACAGATCTGGGATTTCATTTCCTGCCCACACCCCCCCTTCTCGTTCTTTAAAAACCAAAACATTCACACATTTCAAAAGCCAGGCTCCTGTCCGAGGTGGCCCGGGATGGAGTGAGCCTTGAACTCACTGGGAGCATTGTTCCACGGCCCTGCGTAAAATGATGCTGATTTTGCCAAGGACAAACATGTCCTTCTCTTTCCCTCTGAAGGACATTCCGTCTTCAGCCTAGACTCTAAAAGTGGGGCTGGGCTAACAATGTCAGTTGCTTTGCTCTTTTTGTTTTTGTTTTTTTTTTTAATATTCATTTTATTGAGATGTATTCAGATACCACGCAGTCATACAAAACAAATTGTGCATTCGATTGTTCACAGTACCATTACACAGTTGTACATTCATCACCTGAATCAATCCCTGACACCTTCATTAGCACACACACAAAAATAACAAGAATAATAATTAAAGTGAAAAAATTTGCTCTTAATTTATATACAGTTATTATCATGACAGTTACTTCCAGTAATAATAGTAACAGTAGCTAACTTTTATCTAACATATTTGTTGAAACTACACTAATACAGGAATCATTCCTATCAAGAAGCTTTCCATCTGCACTTGTATGCCTCTCTTGACATGGAACTTACTAATGTGAAGCAGCTGATTTAGATAAAAATTCCTCAGGTACATGTGTCCAGTGACTTCTTGGGGAGGTGGTGGGCAGCACTGGCCCCTGCTGCACCTATTTTGCTTTCAGACAGGCCAGGTCTCCTGGCTGCAACAACCTAAACTGACTATGGCATCTTACACAGAAAAGGGTGGAACTGGAGGGACATTGGCAGCTCCAGGAATCAACAGGAGAAGTAAAGAATGGGCAGGACCCCAGGCTGGCAGGGCAGCTGGGATGATGGACCGGCCACCCAGGAACAGCTGGTCAGGCTGCTGCTGCCAACACCACGGGCTGGTCCTGTGGCTGCCAGATGTGCACTCTCGGCTGTCTTTGGGTCTTTGCTCCAAATCTGAGAGCCGGGTGGAAGCATCCGACTGGCTGAGCCAGGCACACACGCCCCACCCCGGCTGCTAAGGGTGGGGGGAGGTGGGGAAGAGAAGGAGAGGAGGTGGCCACTGCTTTTGCGTTCTGCAGTGAAAAGAAGGGTTGGGGTCCTTCTAGAACCCACCTATTTCCTCCCCCATTTACTGCATCACCATGGCCCAGGCATGGTGTCTAAGTTTCACCTGACCCTCTTCTCCCTGAGCAGTCTCCTTCCATTGCCATAAGGACCATAATAAGCAGAGGGCTATCTGGAGAGGCAGGAAATATTGAGCTTGTAAATGCATGTTTGCCTCTGGGGGGTCTCACCTCAGGATCTTTTCTTCTTCTCAGCCTCCCAGTTAGTGCCTCCCAGCAGATCTCAGTGTCCCCATCACCTTGGTGCCAAGGTGGTGCTGAACAGCTTGTGTTCTTCCTTCTTTCCCAAAGTCCATGTCAAAAGATGAGAGGAACTGCCAAATGACATCAGTGCAAGAATTCATGAAGCAGGGAAGGGTGAAGGACCTCAGCTTTCATTGCAGACTGAAGAAGTGAAACAGGAAGGAAGGTGGGTTACCACTGGCTAGCTGGCTAATCTACAGAAAAGCAAATACAGAATGTTAAAAAACCCTCTCCAAGGAGGAGCGAGGAGATCCTTAGGATGAGCAAGGGCAGATCACCTCAATTTCATCCTTAAAATTCCACTT
>PVKY010002926.1:0-23475 GCA_004027775.1 Bradypus variegatus | reverse complement strand
TAGCAGCTATGGTTAGTCACATTTAGTCAGAGCCTTGTCACCAGGCACTTTTGAGATTTCCTTGGTCCTGTAGATTTCAGCATTAGGGAAAATAACAGTGTCCACGCAGGTGCCCTGTCCAGAGTTTGGTTTTCCTAAGACCCAGGGTTAGATGCAACTCAGGAGGAGGCATGAATCGAGGGGAGAAGGGCAGGGGCAGGAGGCAGGATTTCAAGCTCTGATCTGACCCCAGTGGAGTCAAGTCCATCGGTCTTAGAGGGGGAGGGATGGAGTTTGAAAGGAGGGAGAAGTAGTGGGCAGAGAAATAAATATCTCCTCTTAGGTAAAGAAGCTCTGGTTCAGGATCTCTGAAGTTTCCCCTGGAAGGGCCTCGTCTCTGTGCCTCAGTTTCTTTCCATGAGAATGAGTCCCCACCTCCTTCTCAAAAGATGATGCAAGAGTGAGGGCATGACGTGCGGAGAGATGTGAAAGCAGATGAAGACCTTCTGCCCCTCCCTCCCTTCTGCCAGGCGGCCCAGTGAGTTTGCTGCAGACTGGAGCAAAGGGCACAGAGAGCAAGGCCGGCATCTCAGATCATGCAACCAGATATCATGGCTTGTGCCAAGGCTAGCCCAAATTCCATCTCATGCCAACTTCCTCCTCCTCCTCGAGCTGATCAATACGAGCACCAGTCCCCAACCAGTCCTTTTCCTTGCGGCAGCCCTGGCCTCTGACCTTTTGGGGGCCTTTCTCTTGATTCAGCTCCAGAATGGAGGTAAAGGCCATCACTCCGGGCCTGCTCAAAGGCCGCAGAATGGGCTGTCACAGGGCCTATAACCAGGGACAGCTCCTGCTGGCGAGAGCTGGAATGGGGAGAGGCACAGATAAAGGCCCTCCAGGCTGAAGATAAATGGCTGCCTGCAGCCTGCTACAGTAACTCCAGGCCCCCAAGAAGAGCAAACAAAGAGTGCCCCTGTGACACTCGCTGGAGAGATGAAGGCCCATCAGCCGCAGCCAGGCTGGTTCAAAGCCCCAACTTAATTGTCAATTAAGCATGCATAAGGGAGACAACGCCATGACAACCCCTGGCTGCCTGCTGGTGTGTGATTGTAAAGCTGAGGAGGGGAAACGCTGAAAACAGCTGATTCTGCTGACAATGTGTTTGTAGGGCACCTTGTAACCAATCAGCCGCTGACAGAGGCAAAGTGCTCCTCCTGCCACCTCTATTGTGCCGGACATTCCAGGGCCAGGGTCACACTGTGGTCACTGTGGGCGAGTGGGCCACAGCGAGTTCAGCGGAGTGGGCCACAGCGAGTTCAGCGTGGCTGGGAGCGAGGGGGCTCAGTTAGAGAAAGTGTTCCAGGGAAAGGACTGGACCTTAAGGTGCTGCCTGCCCTCCTGGCTTGGATGCTGGTGTTTGGAGAGGAGAGAGGGTAGGAATGGGGTAGGGGGCCTTGCTCCCACCCACCTCAGCCTTGGAGATGGCTGGGGCTCATTCTGGTTGTTGGTGTCTCCTCAACCACCATAGGGTTCTTTTTTGCATTCTGCTTTCAGTTAAGCTTTGGGCTTGGTTAGAGACCAGACCTTGGCCACGGGTACCATGATGGGAAGCACACTGTGGGGTTCTGCAGACAAAAGCCTCCCCTGGCTGCTGGGCTCCAGCCTGCTGGTCTGCTTGGCCCCCTGCTGCATTGCCTGGGAGCCCCAACTCGGTTCCTGAGAGGGACACAAGGCACGGACCCCAGCATCCTTGCATTCCTGGCATCAGCGGCTGCCTCTGCCTGCAGACCCAGCACCAGGACACATCTCACCGCCTCTTAGGAAGAATGCCCCACCGTGTAAAATGAAAAAGAGACTTCTGTTGCTGGCCATTCCCTACACTGCTGCTAGATTAGTGCTCTGTACTTTTTACACATTCTCTCCTTTAATCTTCACATGCACCCTGTGGGGAGATATTATCACTCCCTTTTACAGATAGGAACTCAACTCAGAGAAGTTATACAAATTAGGCAAAGTTACAGGCTGGCTGATTAGAACCAGGATGCCAGAGAATCCAGCCCCTGGGCTTGGGTTCAGCACTACCTCGATGAAACTGAGGTGCAGGGGAAGGCAGCCACTGAACCATACGCAGCATCCCAAAACTGTCACTCCCTTCCCCAGGGACACCCACGAAGTCCCCAAAGGTAACCTTTTTTCCCCATCTGGTTCTGCAGACTCCACATTGACATTTTTTCTCTGCTAGACTGTAAGTTCCAAGAGGGCATGGATGAGTGTCTCATTCAGCCCTAGCCTGGCACTGGGGACGTGGTAAGCACTCAGTGCACATTTGTACCACAGGAAAGTAAGGAGTGGGAATCAGCAGCCCTGAGTTCTAGTCCTTGATAGGCTACCATTTCTCTGTGTCACCTTGGCAAGTCACTACCTCTTTCTGGGCCTCAGTTTCCTTTTTTGACATCTCTCTGAGTTCTAATGTTCTGTGATTTTGAAAAAGGTCCAGACTGCTGGGGCACCCCAAAGACTCAGCCTTCCAGTGGGCCATGCCCTTCTTGTACTCCGGTGGAGGGGTGCCCAGGCTGTGTTTCACCCCTGCCCTACTCAGTTTCCAATACCTGCTCCCCATACCTCCAGCCCTAGCTCTCTCTGTCTCCATTCAGAATCCAGAAGGCCTAAGCTAACGACCCTGTGGTGACCTCCGCACAACCCCAGCTTGTCAGAAAGCTGCTGGGCCTTTGTTTGGCTCACGGGCTCCCTGACTTTGGTGTGGAGATCACAGGTCCCAACACAATGGCCATTGTCTTCTTGATAATGCTCCTTGCCCCAGCCACACCCCCTGCACGGCTCCCAGATTCAGCTCTGCAGATCACTGCAGTCGCAGCGAGTGCCGAGCCCTGCCTGATGCCAGCTGCCCACTGTCTGCCCTCTGAACCCAGCTTTGAATTGCCGTAAAGGGCTGAAGGTGCTCTGCAGGCAAGCTAGCATTTGTCTGGGGGTGCTTCTCTGCCTCTCAGGAGAAACCTGAACTCCCTCCCTGTGCAACTGAGACTGTCCCTCCTATGAAAAGGGGGGCCCAGAGAAGTTTCCAGCCTGGCCCAAGCTACACGCTGGGCAGCATCAGGCTCCCAGGAGGGCATGGCCACAGAACAAATGCTCGGATGCTGCTGTCTGGTTGGTGACTCTGAGCTTGTCCCTGGGGTGGCACTGGTCACCCTACCTTGAGTTAGTGCTCTGATTTCTGGCTTATCCTATCCAAAGGGCAGCCAGCAGGCAAGAGAAGGAACAGGTTACAGAAATGGTGATCGGCTCTTCTTTTGCAAGCCTTTCCCCAGAGCAGGAAGGAGACTGTGCCACACTTTGTCCACCAATCAGACACCAATAAATACACTAATTCTGAGATGCCAGCTTTCCTGGCAGAGCTAAGTTTCAGGAGGAGAAATGTTGAACCCCAGCACGTACCCAACATGGCACCCAGCTTATAGGGGTGCTTTCTCACCATGAGATGTAGGATTCCATTCTACAAACCCAGATCCTACAGCAGAGACACTGCTAATCCAGGCTGAGCCCTGGCACATAGGAGCACTCAATAGGCACTCAGCTGTTGTTGGCCAACCCAGCACTGCAAAGACTTAAGTGACAGAAACCACCCAGCCCCTGATGGAGCACAGAAGCCAACACGCAGAGGCTGACAATAGAGTGACCCCTAAAGGCTGCTGGGCATCTCCGGCTGCAGCTAGACAGAGCACTGGGGGTGAGGGGGGCAGCTGGAACATCACTCTCCATCACAGTGACTGATGGTGCACCGGCACCACCCCCTGCTTGCAGTTTGGACCTGGCATACTGAGAAGGCTGCCTTCTCGGTGCATGATCTGATGGCTGCTCTGACCCTCTGAGTCAGCAGCCACACAGGGAGAAGAACAGAGAGAAGGGCTCCCTGGAGCCGCAGCTATTCCCTACACTGTGATGGGAGAAATCTGAACACTTGGGTCTTCCTGACCACAGCTACACTCGTTCTTCAAGAGGATGTTCTTACATTGGAAGACCAGCCCTTGTATCATCCCAAAGCATTTGCTCTTCTGAAAATTCTCAGGCCACTTGAGACCCATGGAGAGAACCAGGATGTTCCAGGTGCCAAGACAGTGAGGCCTGGCCCCTGCTCACCTGCCAGCTTGTTTGGAGGAGAGGTGCTGGGCTGGTGGTGGGGGGAGCCGTGGGAAAGCAGAGGGTTCAGGCTGTGCGTCTGGTTGGAGCTATAGGCATCCATGGCCAGCTTCTGCCGGAAAGCCTCCTCCTTCCTCCGGTTTGCAAACCAGTTGTAGACACGGACCTCCGTGACCAGGTTGGAGCCCAAGCCGTGAGCTTTGGATGGGGAGACGCCTCGCTGCAAGCATTCTGCCCTGGGAATGGACAGAGGGGAGATGGTGAGTGAAGGTGGCTGGACAGGTGGGAGGGTGGGGGGACTTGCCAATGCTTGGCCCCAAACACAGAATCTTGATTATGAGTATGGGAAGCAAATGGCAGAGTGCAAGCCTGGGAAAAAGTTTGTCCTGAGAAAAGGTAAACCCATCTAAGATGGCTGGTGTGGGGCCTGAACACAGGTATCCCTGGATATGCCAGCCTGGAAGGCAGAGATCTAGGCCTCTGGCATGGTTGCTGATGAGAAGAGAGAGCAAGCCAGGGCCAAGCAATTAAGGGGGAAGACCCAGCCTGGGCCTCCTGACACCTCCTCATTTTGTCATTTGTCCCACCCCACAAAAGGCAAGTCTGTTGCAGGCTCTGCCTGACTCCCTCAAAGTGCTGGAAAGAACTTCTGGTCTTTCAGAGTATGGACACAGATGTGCGAGGGAAGTCAGATTCCATATTCATACTCAAGGAATACCCTTTAAAGGGCCGGCTGGGTCGGGTATTAAGGAGAGCACACAGGGTTGGGCTGGGTCTCTTGTTTTCTCACAGCTGATGAAACCCCAAACCCATTAGCAGGAGGAACAGGAGCACAGCTGCAGACTCTGTGGCTCACAGAGGCTGGTTCCCCTGCCTTTCCATTTCCTGGCCCGACTGCCCCAGCTGCATCCTTCCTCTGCACAGCCAGCCCAGCCCGGAGAGAGAGCCCACAGGTCTTGGCCAGAGTGAAAAAAGCAGATTTTTTAGAAAGTCACTCTCAGGGTCAGGGAAGACAGGGAAGGAATGAAACAAAAAGATAGCCCAAGGATTTCCAAGAGCTTTCTTTAAAATTATATGTAGCTGTTAAGGTACAAAAAGAACTTTTTTGAGCCAGTGTGAGCAGGGTTGACTGAATAGACCCGACCAATTCTTACTATCCTGCCAAGTTTCCTTTTGGACCAAGGGGTGTAAGACAATTGGTAGAGGCCAGAGCTGGAGTCTGTGGCTAAGGGAGAGTTTTGCCCTGGACTTTATGGAAGTCAAACAAACAATTCTCACTTTGTTGGCATCATATCATAGACCAGCATTCTTCAGAGTATTTTCTCTAGAAAAATAATTCCATGGGGGATGTTAAAAGGTTTTCCACAAAAAAAGGATTCCATTGCTAACAGCCAATTCAACAAAGTTAAGTGGGTTTCTGTACTGCAGGAATTCTCAGAGCCTTTACTGTATTAATAAATATCAAGACTCCCTAAGAAGTGTCCATATGGTGTTTCTCAAACTTACTTATTTAATGAATGAGGTTAAGGTTCTGTGGAACACACTTTGGGAAACACTGATTTAGCCACACTTATCTGGATGACCAGTGTCTCAATATCCCAGGACCGAGGATCGACCTTGGGTCCGTGCGCTCGCCCGCCTGCTCGCCTGAGCTTCTGGTGGTGTTACCTGTTGCACTCCTCCACTAAGGCCTCCCTCTCCTCCTTGCTGGGGTTCTTTTGTCGGTCGTAGGCCTGGTACAAGATTTGCTGGGACGCGGGCCCCCATTTGAACCGGTTGCGGCGCATCTTCTTGTTGGTGGGCTCAGAGCAGGCGTCATCGGACTGCCCAGGCCCCTGGCTCTGTTGACTGAACTCTGGAAAGAGAAACAGCAGCTGATCCTGACTGCTTTTGTCTGTCATATTTCCAGAACTCTGGACTGTCTGGTTGAATTCTGAAAAGAGAAAGGAGTAGATTTGATAGGGTCTGTAGCCTTTCCTGGGCAGACAGACAGATAGACAGACAGACAAAGACACCTTTATTCCTCTCTCCTGAGCTTTGTATTCTGCTGTTATTGTGTGTGGGGCTACAGAGGGGAGGCCTGGCGACGGGCTCCTCACTGCCCACCTCAGTTTGCTCCATTAGAGCCACCCCATTCTTTTTTTTTTAAAGTCGCTCAAACACCGCCAACCATTGTTTTAAGGGCAATTTATTTTTTCATTGGCTCACCGGCCCTCGGACATGAAGCAACACTCTAAATCCTGAACACTTTTATTCTGACGTCAAGTTGATGAGCTAAAGCAAGTCTCATATTGAGGGGAAACAGCTCAGAGGTACAATTTGCCCTTAGACAAAAATATTTAGAGACTTTAAACAACCCTCCCTACTTCTCCTTTCTCTTCACATATCTTGGCTAGCTACATTATGATGTTTTGGATTCTTGGAAAAAAAACAAACAAATCCCAAAGCTTCTGAATACTGCTTGGAAATTAGTATAACTGGAATTTCATATTGGAAAGAAAAAATGCTCTTTAGATCTCAAATAATTTCCAAGTTTGTAGTGGTAGTGGTGTGTGTTTCCAAGGGCCAATTTATGAGGGAGACAGCCCAAGACGGAAAGGTCTGACAGCCCTGTCCACCAGTTTGAAAGATGGCAAGTGCAGAAGACTTCAAATACAGGTCCTTTTTAGGAATGGTGTTTAATGAGTTGGAGAAAGATAAATTCGAAGGAATGGTGTTCCCTGTTTGTCCAACTCCCAGAACTGAAGCATATTGTCACCCTCCATACATTTTTAATGCAGTTTTATTGAGATATATTCACATACCCTACAGTCATCCACAGTGCACAATCAACCATTCACATTGCCATCATATAGTTGTGCATTCATCACCAGAATCAACTTTTGAACACTTTTCTTACTCCAAAATAAATAAATAATAAAAAATAAAAAAAACCCCAAAACATTCTATCACCCCCCATCCCACACTATTTTTCATTTAGTTTTGTCCACATTTTTCTACTCATCTGTCCGTAAACTGGACAAAGGGAGTGTGAGCCACAAGGTTTTCACAATCACACAGTCACACCATGTAAGCTACCTAGTTTTGCAATTGGATTCAAGAATCAGGACTACTGGGTTGTAGTTTGACAGTTTCAAGTATTTCCTTCTAGCTATTCCAATACACTAAAAACGAAAAAGGGATATCTATATAGCACATAAGACTGCCCTCTTGACTCCATCTGAAATCTCTCAGCCACTGAAACTTTGTTCACTTCCCCGTTTTGGTCAAGAAGATTTTCTCAATCCCACGATGCTGGGCCCAGGCTCATGCCCGGGAGTCATGTCCCATGTTGCCAGGGAGATTTACACGTATGGGAATCAAGTCCCACCTAGTGAAGAGCCCTCCATACATTTTTGTTGAATGAACGAAAGAAAGACGGCACCTTGGCCCAGCAGTGATACCTTAGCCTATATAGTTTAAATGAGATTAGAAATTTACTTATCAAAGAAGAGAACTTGGCTGTCCTTTTCCTCAGATCTGCATGAAGCAGGGCTTATCTAAAGTCATTAGTTCCCTTTTACAGATGAATAAACATAGAGGCCAAGCACCCTGCTGAACAAGGACATATCACAGATTCATTTCCTAACTCATGGCCCACACATTCTGGGCCTTGATGTTTTCCTTTCTTAGTTCCCGGAGTCACTCCTGCAGGATCCAGAGTCTCAAAGGCCACAATCTCCAGCCACAACGAGCCCTGGGTAATAGTCGAGATGTGCCATCACTTGTAGATGCTGGGCTTTGGACAGCTAGAATCCAAAATGCTCAAGGTTCAAAAGTCAGGCCACCATTTAATACTTGAATCCTCTACAGTACCCCACCAGGTGGTCCTTCAGTCTGTATGCTCCAGCAACCAGGAACTTACTATCTATCCAAAGCTCCATTTCTATTTTTGTCCATTACGAGGAAGAAGTGGGCCCCTAACCAGCCTGGACTTAGGATCCCAGCTGCAGGTGTTGTTGGGCTTTGTTTAACCAGTCGCTGATTGACCAAATTAATGAGCAGCCACCTGGGTGGATGGACTGAGTTTGCCATTGGTGCTTTGATTTGGGCCCCACTTACTTTAGATGATTCTTAGGCCTCCTTAGGGCTCTGTTTTCGTTGGTGCCCAACTTCTTGAAATAACCTGAGAGAAATGCTGCCAAATTTACTAGGAATTTAGCAGGAAGCTGCCGACTCAATGGGATAATGTAGAGCCCCAGTCAAGTTGCTTAATTCCCTGGTCACTGAGCTTCCCCTCCTTAAAATGGGGTTGAAAGAACACCCAAGGGGCACTAAGTAGTTCTTTAGAACATCTCCCCCTAATCAGGGTGGTGGTGATGATGATGATGGTGATGATGTTTATTACCCAAATTCCTAGGGAGGTTATACTTTTCAAAGTGCTTTCACATCTCATATTATTTGGTCTTCATAGCAGCCCTGTAAGTGCCATTAACTTTAGGGACAATCAAAAGGGGACAAAGAAGTTTCTGCTCAGTGGGGTCTGTCTCAGTGTCTTCTCTTTTCCCTGTGTGGCACCTTGGAGTCACCATGAGTAACAGCCAAAGCCAGTGTTGATAATCCCAAAGATGTGGCATCAGTGTGGGATTTTTCATTTGATGTGGCTAGATGAAATAACAGTTAACAATGAACCATTGTATGGTACAGCATTGTGCAAATTCCTTTAAGTGTATCTCTCTATCTAATTCTCAAAACCTCTCCATGTAAGAAGTCTTGTCATCTCCATTTTACAGATGAAGAAACTGAGGTTCAGACTGGTTAACTAACTTGCCCAAGGCTTCATGGACTGGGGGCAGAAGCTGAGATGTGAACCCAGCCTGTAGACTTGCAGACTCCTGACCACCACTACAAACAAACCCAAACAAAATACCTACAAAACCCTCAAATCTGACTTATGTGAAGGTAACAAAATCGACTTCTGAAGCTTGTCTGAGGTGGGTGGGAAACACACTCACAGCATCCCCATGGTGTAGGGAGCTGGCTGTCTCCTGCCCCTGGGGGAGGCAGAAGCACCCAGTACATGCCAGGGTCAGCTAGGCTGGTCCACCTGCAGGTGCTCAGAAACTTCTAGGCTCTTTTGACCTCAGGCCTTGACCCCAGCTTCTCTCAATTTTTGAGGAATCAGACACCCACATACCTTGCAACCACCACCAACTCTCCTCCACTTCCTCACAGATTAATCAAAGAAAACTTGCATTTCCCACAGAAATTAACTTAGAGAAGTGACTTCAAGCTGCCTTTTAATATGCTTGGGAGCCAGCTCGGACAAGGAGATACTGTGTTGTAGAAAGGCCGATGAATATGACCATTTATTATTTTTAGTTTTTCAAGAAAACTTATAATCATGTATTCTCTTTTTTTTCTTCTCCCCCTGTTTCCACTTCTGCTCTTCCACTCCATTCACTTGTATTCTATGCCTGTGATCTTCTATTTATCTTTCAAGACTTGGTTGGAAATGCCACTTCCTCTAGGAAGCCCACCCTGATGTCTCCAGGCAGTTTAGCAATTCCTCTTCTGCCACTTGTGCATATCCCTACAATAGATCCTAGTAAGTATCTTTCATGATTTACTTAAACATCTCGTCTTCCATTAGGCTGTAAGTCCCTGAAGAAAAGCACCTGTGTATCCCAAAGCCTAGCACAGTGCTTGGCATATATATAATACTTATATAATATTTATGGAATGAAAGGATGTTTCTTGTTTGTCTCATGTATTTTAAAACAATAATAAAAAACCTTGCCAAGACTGCCGTAAGTTTTTGGAAAATGTCCCTTCTCAAGCGTCTTGAGAAAAGCAGATTCCTGATGGCCTTTCCTACCTCATTCTACTTGAGCACAGAGGAGTGCCTCAGACTGGAGATGACTTTGCATGATGCTTGGATTGGGGTGAGGGCAGGTCCCAATGGCTCTCTGGCCGCTGGGGACTCTGACTATTGAGGATTTTCTTGGACTTTCCAGGAACTGCAGAGACTTGCTTCATGTCAGGAACACAAATTCTTAAAGAGCCGTCCCCGTGGATGGCGGGTCAACCCTTACTTTAAAAGGGACCTCCCCACCCGGGCAGCAAACAACTCTCACTTTACTTCTTACTTCTGAGCTGTCCATTTAATGCTCCCAACAAAAGAGCAAACAGCTGCAATATGAGAAGACTGCTTAAAACCTTTTCTTCTATCACGAAGGCCTTTCCAGTCCACAGATATTGGGACAATAAATATGAAACAATCACTTTGGGGCAGCGAGTGACAGCAAACAAGAGCGATTAAAAAACTGACCATCCAGCAAGAAGGAAAAAAACCCAACCTGGAAAGTGGTGGAAACTAACATCTTGACAGAGGACCCCATGGCCCAGTGGATAGTGTGTGGGGAGAGTGGGAACAGATACAAAATTTTCCTAGGAAAAGGACTGGATTGGAATAATTAAAGTGGAAAGTGAAACTATACTTTTCTAAAATAAAACAATATATCATTCATGCTCTCGTCATTCAAATGTAGTTAAAACTTCCCCAGATTTCAAAACAAAAATCTCTCAATGTTATTGGGCAGAAGAACTCGAGGGACAGAAAGGAGGGTTGGGGGTGGGAGTGGGAATGACAGGAATCAACTGGTCAGAGTTCCAAATGCAGATGCCTTTTCTGTGCCCTCCTTAGCTGGAAGCAGCTCCTTTATTAGACAGGGCTCCAGCTGAGGTTCCCAAGTTACCAATCTTGGTAAATGTGAGTAAGCTCATTAACTACCTTCAGAATTCAATCCCCTGCCAGCCCCTCGAAGAGCAGGTTCAGGTTGTGAATACATCTTTGCAAACACTTGGTATTTTTTATACTTTCTCCAGAGGAAGGAAAGTAACAGTAACAGGGATCAATATTATTGACTGCTAGAAAATGTCTTTGGAAACTCCAGCCTTTGGTCACGTATCAAGGGGATAAACTCAGCCTACCCTGGGATCACTCTGTTACCTACTTGGTTTCACAGAGAAGGATGTTGGAAGCAGGCACCAAAAAATTCAAGGTACGTTGCATAGACTGAGGCTGGTCAAAGCAACTGGCTAGGTAGCAAAGGAATGTCAGAAAAAAATATGGGCTAGTCCCATCGTACAGCAACCATGAAAGCCAAGTCCACCTGCCAGCTTCCTTGCATTCACCGCATTCACCAAGTGCGCACACAGACCTTCTTGATGAAGAGGAAACTGAGGCAACCCCCCAGGGATCAGAGTTAGAGCAAGGTTCACTCCATGTTGAGGCAGAGGCAGGATTAAAATACTTACGTCGGAGGATCTCCCGCTGCTTTCTGACATACCAGGTGTACAGGGCTGCACGCTTCTGGGTCTTCATAGGGGTGCCCTTGTTGAGATGCTGGGAGAGGTGCGACTGGTTCAGGCCTGTAACATCAACCACCTCCCTCTGGGGGATGTTGTGTTGCTGCATGTAGCCCTTGATCATTTTGGCAGCCCTCCAAGGGTCCTCGCTGGACAGACAAGCAGATGGTTAGGATCCTAGTGGGAGATGTCCCGGGAAGAAACATTCTCTAGGGGTTCTACCTAAATGTGTAATAACACTCTGATCATCCCCTAGTTCTCTGTCCAAGCTACTTCCTTGGAAGGGGTGTAAGGCCAAAATGGAACCTAAATAGAAGAGGAGATGAAGGCGCCACTGGCGAGTGGAGATGCCCTTAGCAATGGGCCGGGCTGACCCTACAATGAGAGGGGTTGGCATCAGTTTCTCAGGCCCCCTCATTTCCTTCTGAATGGATGCCTCGGTTTCTGGTCTATAAAATGGGGGTAAAACATGTGTATACCTCCTGAGAAGCAAGGAAGACTTCTTAGATATTAAATAGTTTGGGGGGGAAGCATTTAGAAAAGTTTTAAGAAATCCAATGACCTTCCTCCCTGGAGCTGAGGAATCACATCAGTGAGGTAAGCAAGGGAAGTTACGTTTTATATATCTCCACAGCCCTACCTCCCAAATAAAACCCAGTGGGGACAAGTAATTTTAATTTCTAAATAAGATATCAGCAATCTCAAATGACTTGTTTTTCCGTATTCTTACATTTCTCTTCTGATAGGGTAAGGGTATCTAGAAATCAATGTTTCTCATATATTTCAAGCTTGGGACAGGGACTAATTACTCTTCTCATTTCTCATAAACATAGGTGTACAAAAAGTCATTTTTTATAGAGCATTGAATTAGTGCATTTGGAATAATCTTTGAAATTCATTTATTTGAAATGTTTTCAACTTTACCAATATATATTTTTGTTTATTGAATAGATGACTTAAAAATGAGAGAAAATAATGCACAACATAGGACAAAAGTGTTAAAGAAGCAAAGCAACCACATGTACTATTTCTTTAATGCAGCTACATATTAAGTTAAAACTTAAAAAAAATTCTTCCACTGTATGTTAATGTATATATTAGCCTAAAAAACAGAAAAAAACAAAGGGGAAAATTAGTTTCATGTGAAACAATAAAAAATAGTGTTGAGCAAAAGCCAAAACTGATGCAATGTTGCAATGTCAACCAAATTATTTCTAATTGGTGTCTATAATTTGTCAAATAAAATTAATTTTGCTTAATGAATCAAAAATCCATTAATTAAACTGGGTTATTTTGTAAGCATTTGAGTAATTGTGATTATTTCAGCAAACCTTTGATATTAAATTCATGAGAACTTGGGCTTTGAATCAAAGTTTGTAAGGAACTCAAGCTGTTCACATTAATTATATACAAATTAATAACAAATTTTTCAAGTATTCACAAAAGTACTTCCAAATAACAAATCATGATGCTTTAACAACAAAAACAATAAAATGAGAAAATGTGCTACAGTTTCAAACTTGAGAAGTTCACCTTGAAAATTAATGTAATCAACATTTTGGACATACTCAGTTAAACATGAAAGGTGATTTCTGACAAATATTTCCACAGACATTTTTAGGATAGAAAAACACTTCCAACAGATATGAACAATAGTTTCAAAGGTAGTAAAAGTTTTTAGATTTTTAAAAGTTAATACTGCTTTAACAGAGTCTTTTTCTGTTTTTTGTTTTGTTTTGTTTTCAATTTGTTTACCAGTGTTAATTTTGTGTGCTTAAGAAGCCTAGCGAAATAGAGGAATTTTTAAGTGCGAAAGGTTCTGTGGAATTAGTGATGAATTAGCTCAACAATTGGGAAGGTTAAAAAATAAAAGCCCACGAAAACCCTATAAACTATAGCAAAGCCTTTAAACCAAATTAAAGAACGAGAATTGGGAGGGTAATATGGCGCAGTTATACCTTTATAGCTATCCGACCCCAGAATTCTTGCAGAGTCACCGGGAAGAGCCAGGAGGGCTGGTTACGTTTTAAAATTTGAAAATACAGTTCCTTTTCAGGGGTTCCCAACCGCGATAACGCACCGATCCCAAGAAGCGCGCAGGGCCATTGTGTTCAGAGCGCAGGTGTCAAACGGCGGAACTTGGCGCCCCCATTGTCCGCCCAGCACGCTCCTTTCCAAACAATGACTTTCCCGTCCACGAGCAGAAAAGCCCTCGACCCCACCACAGTTCTCGGCGTGTTGGTTAAGAAGCCTCAACTCCGGCTTCTTTGGACGCAGCCACCTTTCCAAACGCCACCGGCGCCCAAGACCTAGAGGCGGGCTCCGCTCGGAAGTCCCTTGCTTTCCCTTCTCTCCTTTCTCTTCTAGGAAGTTTAAAAAGCGCTCCGGAAAGTGGCCTTTTCTTTTTCTTTTCTTTCCACCTTAGGAAAACAGGATGAGCAAAAAAAAAAAAAAAAAAAAAAAAGGGAGTGCATTTGCCTGGCGCTCAGGAGCCGACTGTGTATTGACCTGGGCACCGCTAACGATTTCTTGAAAAATTACTTTAATCAAGTCCGACTACTCCCGGGGTTAGGGGAGGGAAGGAGCACCCGCCTGGGAAAGGGAGAAAAGCCTCGGGTCTGTCCGGCGCCCCCAACCCAGGGCGGGTCCCGGGCCCCTCTGAGTCCCTGCGGCAGCCGGAGACTTTGGGAAAAGAAGAGGGCTGAGGTCCCCAGCCCCCCGCGCCGAGCCCAGCTCTCCCTCGGCGGGGCGGCCCTCGGGCCCCACGGGCGGTTGGCGCGCTGGGACAACCCGGGTCAGGCGCGCCGGGGCGGCGGGGCCTCGGTGCGGTGCCGGGGCCTGGCTGGGCTCGCCAGGTAGCTCCGTGCGTGTGCGATGGGAGCGGCGAGCAACCCCGCGTCCGGGTTTTGATTTCCTTCCCCCTCTAAGGCGCATTTACAACTTCACCAATGAATAACCCGCCTCTCTTTTCAACCTAATCACGGCTCTTTGTGTATCTTTCTGTTGATGATTTATAGAAATAAATTAATAACACCCCAACTCCACGTGCTGAAGTTTATGTTACTTCTCTGCTACGTCCAGCCCGGCGCGGGGCTGTGTGCAGAGGGGCCCTCTAGGTCCCCTCGGGCTTCCCAGGTCCTCTGAGCTTCCAGCCAGAAAGCGGGGGCTGCGGCTAGGCTGCAGGGCCTAGGCTTGGCTGGCTCCTGGTGGAAGACGGCTGGAGCCGGGTTTGTCGGCCTGGTCTCGGCCAGGCTCCAAGGAGGCCATGCTCGGGCCCCAGCCCTGCGAGGGGCTCCTCTTTCGACCTCTCTCCGTCTCGGGGACGCACGCCTTCCTGCGCCCTAACTCCGGCCAGGGATAATCGCCGCCACGCTGGAGAATCGCGCGGGGAAAACCTCAAAACTCTGAACAGTAGCAAAACACTTTTGAACAAACAAACAAAGCAACAAAACCCCCAAACATCTGACTGTCCAGAGCAAGCCGCCGGGCCCTCGCAGCGCAAATTCAAATGCAAGGTCATATCCCACTCCATATTGCCGCTGCGGGCGTGCAGCCGAAAACGCCCGCGTCCCGGGGCGACTCGGGTCTGGCGCAGACCTGAAACCGCGACGCTGTAGCGTCGGAGGCCACGCGAGGGGCTCCTAAAGCGCGGAGTGGCCCGGAGCGACGTGCAGTCTAAGGGAACCGCTCGGCTCCTTGGATAATTAGTAACCAGCTGTCAAAGCCCTAGGCCAGCCGGGGAGGCCCGGCAAACGATTGTGGACCTGCGGGTATACCGCCAGCCTGCCTGTATTCCCGGGGAATGCTGGGGTGCAGCGGCGATAAATGGAAATACCTTCCTCTCTCAGATTCCGACCGAACGCACAGCGAACTGGGGTCTTGGCCACAATTGGCCGCCGCTGGCTTAGACGCGTAGCTTCTTTTGCCCCGCGCGGGCCAGCCCCGACCGTACATGCATGCACTCCCCTTTGCAAATCTAAACTGGCTTTGAAGATTCCAGATAATCCCGGGCCCTTGCACGGGCTCTGCAGACGCAAGTGCCCACCAAAAAAGACGCCTCTCACATCTCCGCCCCGGGTGCCGCCTGTAACTTGGCAAGAAATGGCAGGAAGCTGCGCCCGAGGCCGAACTGCGTCTTCCCAGACCCGAGAGGCGATACCCGGGGAAATGCTTGGCTTGGTGCTCTTGAAGGCCCGAGCCTCTGCTCACTGAGAAATCGCCGTAGTTTCTCAGCATCCACCCGCACTTCCAGTTGTGTGGGCAAACCTCGCGGCAAAGGGCTCTGCGGCCCCGGTTCTCCCTGGCGGAGCACCAGCCAGGCTGGGAGGGTCCTTCGGGTCTCAGGCGCAGGGCCTGGGCTGGGGGAGAGGAAGCCTGGGGCCCTGGACCATCAGGCTAAGGGACTGGGACTCGTCCAGGTGTGGGGAGAGAAGCGGAGCGCCCCCGGGGGTCTTCTCTGGTGGGAAACATGCTGGCGAGAGTGGTGGGGCGCAGTGTGGCTCCGGCACAGGGCCCGGGGCTCCAGGGGCTCCCGCGTGCATCCCCGCCTTGCTCGCGCCTACCTGAGCATCCGGTCCACCTCAGCCCGCTGCTCGGCCGCCTCCTCGGTGTTGAGAGCCTGCAGTTCCTTGAGGATGGGAGGGGTGTCATAGTCGTCCCCGTCCTCGGAGCCCTCGTCCCCGGACAGGCGGCCCTTGGCGTGGCCGTTGGTGAGAGTGTGAAAGACCGGCTTGGTGTCGGGCTCGGCACCGCTCCCGGGGGACAGGGGCAGCGTCTCCAGCTTCACCCCGAAGCTTGGCGACGGCAGTAACTCCTCCAAGGCCTGGACCAGCACCTCCTTGGTGACCCCGGAGCTCAGCAGGGCGCTCAGGAGTTCTTGCTGGAGCGACGTGAGCTTGGACACCATTTTCCAAGGACAGGAAAAGAAGGGGGTGAGGGGTGGGTGGGTGCAAGAAAGGAGGGTGGAGGGGAGTTTCACAAGCGAACCCCAAATCCAGAGCCCCCCCACCCTTCAGGCTCCAGACACCTGTTACTCCCTGGGGTCCTGGAGTCTCCCCCGAGAGGAGTCAGAAAACTTCTAACTTGCCATGATCGCCACCATTAGGCCATATAAGATATGCAAATGAGTGGGAAGGGCTCGGCTTTCGGCTAGATGCAAATAGTAGTGGGGAGGGGGGAAAACCGTGAGAGAGGGAGAGAAGGAGGGCAGATGTGGAGAGCCCGAGACCCGGGCCCCGAGCGGGGATTTGCCAGGGTCCATTGTACTCACGCTGGGGGGAGGCTGAAGACTTTCTTTTACTGGTTCTGGTTATCAGTCAAACTCTAGCTGACCTTTGGACTTATTAAGCAAGTGGTTTGCAGCCTAGTATGGAAAGCGCGGGGGCTTTTTTACCGCTTACGGGTCCGGCCCTAGTCCCAAGAGAGGACACTGAGCTTCGGGGGTTCAGGTGAGAGCTGGAGGAAGTTGGGGTGCTTCCGGAAGAACGTGATGGGGGAGGAGGCGAAGAGTAGAGACCCTCCTGGTTGTCCCAACCGAGCAGGAGATAGAGAGAGCCAGCGGGGCGAAGGAGAAACTGCCCTCTTGGGGATGGTCTCGGGGAACCGTGAGGCGCTGTTAGACCTGACGAGTAAAAAATAGGGGATCGGAGGGGCCCCATTTATTTCTGCCACGGTTACTGCTCCCCAGGCCTGAGATTTTCGCGGGTCGGGTCGGGAGGTTTGGATTTGCAGAACTGCCTGCACCGATAGCAGAGGTGAGGAGGAGGGGGCCCGGGAGGACGCTTGAAGGAGGCGCTGACTAATTTATGGCCAGAGGGAGTAGCCAAAGTTGAGCTCCCCAACAGCGGGGCTGCACCTTCGCCCAGTTGTTCGGAACCGCTGGGGAGCAGGACGCCCTTAAATCAGGAATATCGACGCGCCTCTGCTTTCGAGTAAAATAGGTTGTGGTGCCTCCTTCCTTAGCAATGAAAGCAAAGACTCGCGGCTGGATGCAGAGTCGGAGCCGTGTTTTCCCCAGACCGGCTGATACCTGGTTTGTTTGCAGCTCCGGGAAGTACGCGGTGCCGGGGCCGGGGCCGCGCTCTGCAGGCGCAAGGTCACCACGGCTGTGGCGGGAGTCTCGCGCTCCGAACTGAGGAGAGGCCGACAAGGCCACGGAGGGAAATATTTTTCCCCCACCCCGGCCTGGGCCTCTGATGGTCTTTCTGTACCATCAGAGTTTCACCCACATCTCGCCGGGAGGAAGAGGGGCAGGAAGGAAACTTGAGGCGCACCGAGACCTACGGACTGGGGCAGGTCAGGGGAAGGGGCTCGTTGGGATCCATCGCTCACAGATCTCAGCTCCTGGGGCAAAGGACTGACTCCCTTACCTTCTCCAGCCTGTGAAATGCAGATAAGACTGATACCTACAGTGCAGGGAGATTGTATACATTGAAGGAGACCACCTGTGAAGCTCCTTATTCAGTAGTGTTCACACTTACCAGGCTGGGAAGGCAGAAAATCCAGTTCCCTGTAGTAAAATCCCATCACACTGGAGGCTTAGGGTTCTTAAGGGCAGGGAGATGCAGCCTTAAAAAGCTGGTGGTAGCCCTGGGGTTGGAGGAAGTGGGAGATTAGGAACAAAAAATTCTGAATTAGCTGGGAATTTGCATAGGAGTTTCTGAGCGAGTTCTCCTTCTCCCATCTACAAAAAAGCAATTGGGAAGAAGGGGGGGTTAGGTTAGGGATAGAGAGGCATCTCAACTTAAAGAAGGAGGGGTCCAGCAGTTCTCATCTGCTGGTTTTAAGATCAAATCTCCCGTGTATGAAGGCTAAAACTCCGGATGCAATTGGTCCAAGTCAGGCGGCTAAGGAGGCGGCTAAGGAGGTGGGCTGCTACAGGTACTCGGGCTACCTGGGGATGGGAAGCCGGAAAGCAGCAGAGCGTTTGTGTGCACGGAGCCCCTGGGAAGGTTTACACCTATCTTAGTCTCTCATCTCCTGAGGAAGAGATAATAAATTCATGTAAAATGAGGGTCCTTCATTTCACCTTATTGTCTTCCAGTTTGTTTTGACATATGGCAGGTCCTTGCCCCTCACAATTCAGCCCATTGGAAAACATCCCCTGCCTACCCAGCTCGCCTCTACCAGGATAATGAAGTGTTCAGAGTAAATGTCCCTGGAGAACAATCTCTTTCTCTTTCTTTCACTTGCTATCATGATAGAAGCAGTCAAGTGTAATGAAGATCAGTTTCTGTGTTGAGCTGGGAAAACCCATTTAAAAAGCAGCAACCACTTCCCCTTGAACAACAAATCTTCGATTTGTAGTTCAAATTGCCATGAGCCTAGTCTGACCCTCAAGCCTCTTTATCTCTCAAAATTCAGGTGCCAGCAAACCCATTCCTTCCCCAACCCCAGACAACTATGTGGATGTACAGGAAGTTTCACAGTGAGTATAGGGTAAAGTTCCTATGAGTGTACAGGTATGTCCTCCAGGTAATCTGGCCATTCATATCCAACAACTTCTGGCAATCCTTCTACCTTGATCTACCCAGCATGTATTACCTGCTGCATTGTGGGTATTCAACATGGAACCACACCTATGGATCTGTGAACAGACTCAACACCCATCCTGTCATAAGGAAATTTAAAGGGAAAAGTGTAAGTAGACCAGCAGATAGCTCTTCAGGACTTGTGTCATAAATGAATTATCTAATAAAAACGAGTTTATCTAAAAAGTTAAACTTCCCCCAAAGAGAAGAAAAAAGAGTATGGTTGAAATTATCTTTATTTATGCTTCACACAGAATGGACTGTGTGATACACTGATGTATTTAGCCCCATTGTAAAGATGGGGAAAATAAGGCACAGGGCAGTTTAAGGAGGTTGCTGGGAACCACGGGAGTAAGTTAATGGAAGGGCTGGAGTTGGGGCTCAGGGTGTTTGAGCAGGGCTTTAGGTGAAAATGGAGTGGGGCTGTCCCTCAACTCTAAGGAAGGCTTCCAGCTCTCATTTCTTTGGGGAGACAGGAAGCTGAAAGGGGGAATTCTATGAGGAAGCAGTGGAGGAATAACAAGCAGAGAATAGACGGCAGGCTTTGGAGTCAAACAGACCTGAACTGGAGACTGAGATCTGCCTAAGCAGCTTTGTGACCTTGGGCTTTCTAAGCCTCAGTTCCCTTATGCGGAAAATGAGAATAATACTCTACTGTGCTTCTGTGAAGATTATATGAGTTATTACGTGCAGGTTCCTGGAGTATGGTAGGCTCTCACATGTATAGAAAGAAGAAAGAAGAAAAGCAACACCAGAAGGATACAAAGAAGTGTGGCAGCTGGTCTCTTTGGGTTCTTGTATTCCTAGCTTGTTTTTAAGAGGAACTGGATTTGAAGAGTCCATATTAGGCTCTTCTATTTAAATGATGACTCTGCAGTTCAAATGCCAAGATTTTCTATGAAAAATGCTTTCCCTGGAGTCCAATAAATTCAAACCCAAGTTGACTCATCACTCTGCAGAGATTTTCCTAGCACTATCTTGGTAATTTCACCAGAACCGCAAATATGGTTCCTGTGGACTCACCTCCCCTGTAACCTAGCAGCATAAGTGAGATTCCTTTGCTGCTCTTGTGAAGACAGCACCCCCACCCCACCCACCAACACCACCCTTTCCTTGGTTGTCCTTTTTTGATCACAGCAGGGGAGTGTCTGGTCTTCCAAGCCCCCTGCCCCTGCTGTGCTGCTCCACTTTCCAGGGCTTAATTACACCTGAGACAGCCACCTCCATGAGGGTAGGGACTGTCTCATGTCTTACTCTTTGGTGCCTGATACATAGTAGATGCTCAATAAAATAGCTGTTTAGTGAATGAACAAGCGACCATCTCTGAGAGATGCCATTAAGGGTGATTTTTGTTTCCTTATTTGTACTTCTCAGATTTGTCAGCAATGAAGTTGACTTTTAAAAATAAATACCTTTTCCAGACCCTTAAGAGTATATACTGCATGATTCATTTAAATGAAGTTAAAAGCAGGGCAAACTTATCCATGGTGATAGAGGTCAGAATTGTAGTTACCTTTTATGGTGCATTGACTGGGAGGGGGTATGAAGGAGCTCTCTGGGTTGCTAGAAATGTTCTATATCTTGATCAGGAAGGTGGATACAACATCAGGATGTCCATTTAGGATCTGTGCATGTTGCTGTACATATTATAACTTAGTAAAATTAAATAAAATAAATAAACAATTCCAAAGTGTAGAATATGAAGTCACCTCCTTACTACTCAACTGTTTGCAGTTGGTGTGTGACCCCCCCAGATTCTTTTCTACCCACTGTGAATAGTTTATCACCACTAAAATCTATATAATAGTATATTCCAGGGGCTTGGCAAACTCTTTCGGTAAAGGGTCAAATGGTAAATATTTTAGGCTTTGTGGGTCAAATGGTTTCTATCACAACTATTCAGCTCTTATAAACAATAAAAGCTGACTGTGTGGCTGTGTTCTGAAAAAACTTTATAAAAACAGTTGTCCACCTGGATTTTGTCAGCCCCTGGATAAAGCAATCCATCTGAAAGGGACTTTAGCCATCATCTCACTTGACTTCCTCTTCAGGAGAAGAAGCAGATTTAGGGAGAAGTAACTTTCCCAAGACAACATACAGCACAGTGCAATAGGGAAACCCTGGCTTTGGCGTCCCATAGACCAGTTGTTTGCTGTGAGTGTGTGTGTGTGAATGTGTGGCCTTGGGCAAGCTGCTGAATTTCTTTGAATCTTTATATTATCACCCCTATGTAAATGGTGATAAGAATGGAATTAAACCTCACAGGGTTTGGGGGAGGACTAAATGAGGCAACATGGAATAGGGCTGTATGGTGGCTGACACAGAGTAAATCATTCAAGCACAGAGGCAGGACTTGGTTTCCAATTCAGCATTCGCTTAATTATAGCACATGGCTCAGGGATTTCCTTCCTCTCCTCCCTCCTTCTCTCTCTTTTAAATGCACAGTTTCTTCTGTAAATTCACTAACAAACAGTGCCAAGTGCTTACTATGTCCAAAGCTCTTTGGAGAGAGCTGTGTGGGATTAACACATCGATGTGGGATGACCTCAAATCCCACCAATCTCAGCCATCATCTTCCTCTCTAGAAGAAGTCCCTTCTTCCAGTTCTGCGCTTTTATCTTCAATACATGCTACTAAAAGAAGATGTTTGCCTGGAAAACTACTAAAGGGTTGAAGAGGTTTCTTTCACTTGATTCGACAACCCCTTCTGCTGGGTCATTTTTAGAAATAAGGTGTTTCCACTAGCTTGTAAAAGATTAAATTAAAAAACAGTGGCCTAGTATGATATTAAACTAATAAATACTACACCTAGCATAGAGAGCCTTCACTCCAGAACAATGATCTTTTCCTTTTTCTTCTACAAAAGGAAAGTGAGATTGGCAGTCATCAAAAATGACACAGTAGGTGCTCTCCATACATGTTTATTGAATAAGTGATAGGGGCTAGGCTATGATGTTTAGAGAAAAGCAATCATATTTACTAAGATTGCTTGGAATCTGTTTTCAGATTAAAATTCAAGTAAGTGTTAGTGAATTGCCCTTGCTACACTCTCCCCTTTAATCCTCCCCAGAGACCTAGGAAGTAGACAGTCCCATCACCATTTTAATGATGAGAAAATCTAGGCTCTGCCAGGGTACGGATTAGACCAAAGATCCATAAATGGTTAAGGGGTGGAGTCTTGGACTTGAATTGAGAACCTCCTGATCCTGCAGTAAGTGCTTTACTTTTGGCTCTCCCTACCCAGGCAGAGTGGGGCTCACAGAAGCCCTCTGCACAGTTTCAGCACAGAGAGAAATCCTGTGATTGCCCTAGAGAGAAGCAGACCAAAGTCTGGCATATAAAGAGCTGTAATATTTGCACAGAGTTTCATGGCGTGTCAAGAGCTTTCTTACTTCATTTGATCCTCAAAAGGGCCCTGCAAAGAAGGGAAGGCAAGCATTGTCCATGTTTTCCAGAGGAGGAGAGCAAGGCTCAGAGAGGAAAAGTCACCTCCTGAAAGTATCAGAACCACTGTCTTCTGACCCCACTCTTCTGAATCCAGACTCCAATGTTTTCTCCACCACATCATGTTTGTATCATGACAAGATTAGCACAAAGGGCAGCCCAGGAACATGCACAAGACTTCAGAATAAGATACACTACTACCCCATTTCTACTCCTGAGGCCATGTCTGCGTGGCCCCATGAAAGGGTGCCAGGAAAGGCTCCGGGTCCAGTCTGTGTAGGAACCTCCTCCACTTACATCTCCTCTCCATGGACCCTAGAGTTCCTTGTTGCACAGCAGGGCCTGGCTCTGTCCTGCTCTGCCTGGCTGTGTCAGTTCAGGAGGGCTGGCCTCGGACATGTGTCTCGGCTTGAGAGTGACCACTTGGCCTGAAGCCATGGGATGGCCAAGGTATCCTTTCATGCCCTGGTGACTAGACCTGGACCCTGCCCCCAAACATGGAGGCAGAGAGCTATGCAGCGCTGCCAAGTCAATGCAGCAGGCATTTAGTGAGCACCCAGTATGTGCTGGGCACTGTGGTGGGTGCTTGGTACTGCTGAGATGAACAAGATTCAATTCCTGCCCTAAAGGGTTTTATTATAGAGTGGAAGAGACAGACATGTAGATACTTACCTCTAAGTCCAGGCAGAACAGAGCAGGCTCTATAATAAGCACTGTGCTGGCTGCTTTACATAAAGCATCTCATTTAATCCTCAGAGCAGCCCCATGAAGAGGTATCACTATTCTTATTTTTAGTTTTTTCAACTGAGGCTCAGGGACCTGTGGTTGCTCATGTGGAGTTGAGAGTCAAACCTTGCTCAATATGATTTCAAACATCACTCTATACTATGCAAGAGGCAGGTGCTTTAGGGAATCAGCGCAGGGCTTGTAGTCAGGCTGATCTGGGTTTGAAACTTGTCTCTGCTAGGTCTGACCCTGGGCAGGGTGCCACTCTGAACCTTAGTTTCCTCATCTATTA